>SZWC01003009.1:8084-56465 GCA_023375785.1 Penium margaritaceum | reverse complement strand
TGTCTCTTGTCAGTCCAAGGCCTGGCACTTTTGGGATCCCTCCCGGCACTACATCGTTGAGTCCCGAGACGCCCTCTTCTTCGAAGACCTGTTTCCTCGCGACCTCATTCGCTCCGGCTCGTCCGTGTCCATCCCATCGCGTGGAGGAGTGGTGAGTCCGTCCTCCGTCTTGCTGCTTTCGGGTGACACATCCCTCATTCCCTCCAAGCCGGCAGCCCCAGTCGCGTCTACTGGTCCCCCCGGGCCAGCAGTTCCAGTCGCGTCCGCCGGTCCCTCGTAGCCGGCAGCCCCAGTTGTGTCCAGTGGTCCCTCCGGGCCAGCAGCCCCACTCACGTCCGCTGGTCCCTCCGGGCCGGCAGCCCCAGTCGCGTCCGCTGGTCCCTCTGGGTCGACGGCCCCAGTCGGGTCCGCTAGTTCCTCCGGGCCGGCAAGCCCAGTCGTGTCCGCTGGTCCCTCCGGGCCAGCAGCCCCAGTCGCGTCCGCTGGTTCATCCGGGCCAACAACCCCAGTCGCATCCGCTGGTCCCTCCGAGCCAGCAGCCCCAGTCGCGTCCGCCGGCCCCTCCGGGCCAGCAGCTGCAGTCGCTCCAGTCGGGCCAGCAGCCTCGGTTACATCCGCGAGCCCCTCCGGGCCAACAACCCCATCCGCCTCCATGGTCCCGGCGGACTTAGTGCCATCGCCTGCCCTGCCACGCTACACGTGTGGCCCAGGCGGCGGCCTCCAACCTAGACCATCGGTGAGCGCACAGACCGTTGCACCGCGCTTCGTGGCGCCTCAACCCCCCGTGGCTCCACGTGTCTCCTCCACTCCCACGGTCGTGAGTGGGGATCCTGGCACCAAGGCCCTCGGCTTGACCACCTCGGCCATCATTGCAGACCTTCAACCAGGCCTCGCACTAGGCCACGCCATGCTTCATCATGAGCATTGGTACGCTGTCGTGGCTGCACTCGTGCGCATCCCACCTGGGGCTCGAGATGCACACGCTATCTTAGTCCGCTCCACAGCACGCCCGGAGGACCCAGATACCCTGCGCAAGGTACGAGCCTCTCCTGAGGCCGCACACTGGGATGCTGCCTATGCCGATGAACTCGCCGCTATCCGACAGCACCACGTGTATGAGCTCGTCGACCTTCCTCCAGGACGGAAGGCCATCAGCGCCAAGTGGGTCTTTTGGCGCAAGTGGAAGCCTGACGGGTCCTTGGACAAGTACAAGGCTTGCCTTACAGCCAAGGGGTTTGCCCAGATTCCCGTGATCGATTACGACCAGATCTTTGCCGGTTCTCCCCTAGCCGGGCACCCTTCAGCCTGGTCGCCCAGCATGGGTGGGAGCTGCATCAGATGGAGGTGAGCAACACTTTTCTCCATGGTTCACTGGAGGGTGAGGAGCTCTACATGGTGGAGCCCCCAGGCTTTGACCATGGCATTGAGAGAGTTTGGCGACTGCGCAAGGCCCTCTATGGCTTCAAGCAGTGACCTCGGTGGTGGAACCAAGAAATCAGCAGCACGCTCCTTCGTGGCGGGCTCCAACACAGCACCGCTGACCCCGCATTATTCAGTCCGCGAGGCCAGACTTTCGCCACTGTTCTAGTTTACGTCGATGATCTGCTCATTATGTCGCCGGACATGGCTGCCATCCAGCGTGTCAAGGACCTGCTGCACACAGCCTACCACATGAAGGACCTCGGATCTGCCAGAGTCTTCCTGGGCATGGAGCTCAAGCATGATCACTTCCAGGGCGTCCTGCACATCCACCAGGCCAATTATGTACAGACACTGTCCACTCGCTTTGTGGAGGACCTGCCACTCATGCCGAGCGTATCCTCACCCATGTCACCCGATGGCCAGGTAGAGCTAAAGAGCCCTGACCCAGCCGTTATGGGGGAGCCAGTTGACGTGACCACGTACCTGCGAGTCATCGGGTCACTAATGTTCCTCGGGACGACGTCGCGCCCAGACATCGCGTTCGCCGTCAACCTCCTAGCCCAGTTCTCTCACGAGCCGCGTCACCTCCATTAGGAGGCCGCGATCCGAGTACTACGCTATGTCGTCACGACTCCTCCGCAAGGTCTCATGTTCTACCGTCAGCCGTCTGTTGTCGCGGTGGGCTATACCGATAGTGACTGGGCCGGCAGTCCGGATGGTAAGAGCCGCACAGGCTAGATCTTTCTGATTGGCGGCATAGCTGTGTCCTGGCGTAGTGGCAAGCAGGGGTGCGATGCACGCAGCACTGCTAAGGCTAAGTACGTTGCTCTTGGCTGAGGCGCGTGTGAGAGTGTGTGGTTGTGTCGTCTGTTGTCCGAGTTGCGTCAGTCCGCCTCATCCATCACGTTGCACTGTGACAATGAGAGTGCCATGGCCATTGCTGACAATGACGGTGTGCATCACACACGTTCAAAGCAAATCAATGTTGAGTATCACTATGTGCGTTTGTTGTTGCATGACGGCAGCATCGGCATCGTGTGGGTTGAGATAGCACAAAAGTTGGCTGACTCCTTGACCAAGGCACTGAAGCGCGACTCGTTCAAGAAGGCTGTGAGTTTAGTTGGCATGCGTCCGTGAGTGAATCTTGTCCCTGCTTGCATTTGTGCTTGGCCTGGGGGAGTTTGGTCGTTGAATGTGTCTCTCCCGGCACATGTGCACTACGCGTGTGAGTCATGGGGGAGTGTTGGTTTTCGTGCATCTCTCATTGTACTCTGTTGTGTCCTCCCGGCTTGTGTACATCGGCATGCAGATGGATGACGGCGAGACTTGACACTGTTGGAGTGTCGCTCGGTGGAGCTGACGTACGCTGAGGGCCACTCACCCGTCATTGGAGCTTCTTCCCTCTGGCGATGCGCTTAGCTACATCGGCAGGCCTCCTCGTGTCAAGAAGAGAGCCACGTGGTGCGGTCCTGACGTTGGTCTGATAGACTCTAGTGGATCACGTCTACTGTTTTGGGCGAATCTGAGACTGAGCGTGAGCTTTCTGGTCGCCTCACGCGATGTGAGAAGGAATTTAGAGACAGTCAGTTTGCGAAGGGAATAATGTTGTTTTGCGTTATTTTTTGAACATAGACATGATCACAACATTTATTGGACTATTCATGAGCTTTCCAACGCACCAAACTGCGCGCAATTTGGCCAAGCGTCACCCAAGTTATGCTTGCCGAAGCGCAGGTCTCACCCACCACAGAAACGCCTAACGCCTCCATGGCGCGCACACGCCGTGGCGCCTTCCTTCACGTGCGAAGCGCCTTTCCCAAGGCGCAGGTCCACTTGCACGTGGTGTAGGGGTCCCCTGCACTGTTTCCACACACCCTACCCACGTTTGGGTCGAGTTTGGTGATGGGGTGTGACGAGGTTCGAAACCTGTCCGCGGACCTTTAGTCAGAATTTTGACCCTGAGTAACAAAACATACTACTGAGTTTCGGACGTCGAGCCAGGATTTTGGCCAAGTCCCTCAGCAACAACCTGCACTACTGGATCCGGTGGATGATCCACCTGATCAGACGGATCATCCACCGGACGCCTCGGCAGGCCTATCGGAGCATTTTCTCCACATGGTATTTTTGTTACTCGATCCGGTCGATTATCGACCGGATTTCGAGTCGCAGCCGGCTCCCAGAGCCGCTGCGCACACCCCAACTTTGGAAGGCCATATCTCCCTCGATACTTGTCCGATTCCGGCGAAACAACTTCCACCGGATTCAGCCACTCGTCCAATATACGGGGCAATCCTCCATTTTAAGATCCAAGCAATTGTCGGGTCGCCAGATCCGCCGGAGCGGAATTTGCACTTTCTGGCGGCTCGTCGGCGCCTCCCGGCGCCGCACTTGGGCATGCGGAGGGGCAATTTTTCAACATTCTCCCCCTTGCATCTGCCATGCCCGCTGCTCCAGCTTGCTCTTACTCATCTTCCGCTGCGCCCTCCAGCCCATCATAGCTGGTCATCCCAAGTCCGGCCACGCTCATCGCGTGCCGGTTTGCGGGTTGCGGTTTGGTCAAGCAATCCGCAAGCATGTTGTGCGTGCTGCAGTGCTGCAGCACCACCTGCCCCTTCTCGACCATGTCCCGTGCGTAATGGTAACGCACGTCGATGTGCTTCGTCCTCCTGTGCTGTGTCGGGTTGTTGGTCAGCGAGATGGAGCCAGTGTTGTCCTCTTGCACCACAGTTGGCTCTTGCTGCGGCACGCCCAGCTCCCCCAGCAACCTGCGGAGCCACACCGCCTCCTTGACCGCCTGGGCCAGCGCGATGTACTCTGCTTCCATTGTGGAGGTGGCGACGCAGTCTTGCTTCCTGCTGCACCACGAGACCCCTGCACCAGCGAGGAAGAACACGTAGCCGGATGTGGACTTCCGCTTGTCCACATCGCCAGCGTAGTCTGCATCCGTGTAGCAGACCAGGCGCAAAGGGTCAACTCGCCCTTTGCCGTCGAACCTCAGGCGCGCGTGCCGCGTCGCCTGCAGGTAGCGGAGGATGCGCTTGACCACGTGCCAGTGTAGTGGCCCTCGATCGGCCACGTACCTGCTCACTTGGCCCACCGCGTAGGCCAGGTCCGGTCGAGTCGCCACCATGGCATACATGAGGCTGCCCACCGCGGATGGGTAGGGCACCCCTGCCATATCCTCCCGCTCTTCTTTTGTTAGCGGCGCCATTGCCGCACTCAGTTCACAGGTCGTGGAGATAGGACTGCATACTGGTTTGCAGTCCTCCATGTCGTACCGCTTCAGCACCTCGGCCACGTATTTGGCTTGTCCCAGCTCAAGCGTGCGTGCCCTCCGGTTCCGCATAATGCTCACCCCAAGGTAGAACTCCAGCTCCCCCATGTCCTACATCTGGAACCTGCTGCTCAGCTGCTCATTCAGCTGCTGTAGGCTCGGCAGGTCTGAGGAGCACAAGATCAGATCGTCCACGTAGAGTGCGACAATTTGATGGAGCTTCTTGCTGCGCTGCACGTACACGCTGTGATCCGCCTCACAGCGTTTGAAGCCGATTTGTGCCATGAAGCTGTCCATCTGTTGGTACCAGCATCGGGGCGATTGTTTTTGCCCATACAAGGACTTCAGCAGCTTGCACACCTTGCCCTCCGGCGCCTCCACCCCCTCCGGCACCTCCATGTAGATTTCTTTATCGATGATGCCATTGAGGAAGGCCGTTTTTACATCCATTTGGTGGAGCTCCATGTCATTCGCGACTGCCACCGAAAGGATCGCCCGGATGCTTGTGAACTTGGCGACGGGGGCGAACGTCTCATCGTAGTGCTCGCCCTTACGTTGTGCGTACCCCTTCGCCACGAGCCGCGCCTTGTATTTATCCACCACACCTTCCTTTGTGAACTTGGTCTTGAAGACCCACTTGGAGCCGATGACCTTGGCGTCTTTCGGCCTGTCAACCACCTGCCACGTGTCATTTTCAGCAATGGACGCCAACTCCGACTTGATGGCGGCGTCCCACTGCTTCCCCTTGGGTCGCGTAAGCGCCTCTTGCACGGTTGTCGGTTCCGTTGATGCAGCCAGCATGCACCGCGTCATGCCGATCCATCAACCGGTGCCTGCGTTGAAACGCTTCCCCGCTTTCCGCTGCCTCCCGCTGCGGCGCGGCAGTCTTGGCGGCGTCTCGTCGCTCTGCTGCGATCCTTCCGACTCAGCCCTCTCCGGTGAATCATCGACCGGACGGCTCCCCGAGGATTCTTCCCGCTCCGGTGAACCATCAACCGGATGGGCGGCGCGTCCGGAGTATTTTTCTCCGACGCCCGATGCGAACTCCGCCGGGAGTGCGCGCTTCGGCACCCGCGGTGCCTCCTTCGACGAATCATTCCGCCGGATCTCTAGCCCAGCTGCATCGTCGTCGAAGTCCTCCGCGTCAGCTGCTGCACCTACTGCATCGCCGCGCTCCGACGCCGCATCATTGACCTCCGCGTCTGCCGGCTCATCCTCGTAGTCAAGGAGCTGGAACCACTCCCCCTGTTTTGGAGTGTTCCCGACGCTCATGTCGTTGCTGCTGCTACTGAAGCTCTGCTGCTCGTCGAACTCGACATCACGGCTACAGATGATCTCTTGCGTGCGCGGGTCCCAGAGCCTGTACGCCTTTTGCGCGCTCTCGTAGCCGAGGAACAAGCACGGCTTCGCCCGTGGTTCTAGCTTACTGTCGCGTCATTGCGCCGCCTGCACCATCGCGTGTGCCTTGCACCTGAACACCTTTAGGTGCGCCACGTTTGGCTTGCGCCCGCTCCAAACCTCCTACGGCGTCTTCCAGCAGCCTTTACCCTTCAGCACCGCTGTTGGGGTGAGGTTGATGGTGTAGCTCGCTGTACGCACAGCCTCCGCCCAGAACCCTCGCGGCAACCCCGCATCCACAAGCATGGTCCGCACCATGTTGAGCAGCGTCTGGTTCGCACGCTCCGCGACTCCGTTGGACTGTGNAGCCCAGCTGCATCGTCGTCGAAGTCCTCCGCGTCAGCTGCTGCACCTACTGCATCGCCGCGCTCCGACGCCGCATCATTGACCTCCGCGTCTGCCGGCTCATCCTCGTAGTCAAGGAGCTGGAACCACTCCCCCTGTTTTGGAGTGTTCCCGACGCTCATGTCGTTGCTGCTGCTACTGAAGCTCTGCTGCTCGTCGAACTCGACATCACGGCTACGGATGATCTCTTGCGTGCGCGGGTCCCAGAGCCTGTACGCCTTTTGCGCGCTCTCGTAGCCGAGGAACAAGCACGGCTTCGCCCGTGGGTCTAGCTTACTGTCGCGTCATTGCGCCGCCTGCACCATCACGTGCGCCTTGCACCTGAACACCTTCAGGTGCGCCACGTTTGGCTTGCGCCCGCTCCAAACCTCCTACGGCGTCTTCCAGCAGCCTTTACCCTTCAGCACCGCTGTTGGGGTGAGGTTGATGGTGTAGCTCGCTGTACGCACAGCCTCCGCCCAGAACCCTCGCGGCAACCCCGCATCCACAAGCATGGTCCGCACCATGCTGAGCAGCGTCTGGATCGCACGCTCCGCGACTCTGTTGGACTGTGGCGAGTACGGCGTAGTGGGTTCCCACTTGATGCCCTGCTGCTTCATCCACTCGCTGCAGCCCACGTACTCTCCGCCGTTGTCGCTACGTAGCGCTCTGACCTTCCGGCCAGTCTGCCTCTCCACCGCTGCGATGTACTCCTTCAGCCGGTCCAGGACCTCGCCTTTCCGCTTCATGAAGTACATGTAGAGTTTTCTGCTACAGTCGTCAATGAAGGTGACGAAATATCTCAAGCCGCTGTTTGACGGCGTTTTGAACGGTCCGCACACGTCGCTGTGCACGACCTCCAGCAGGTCCTTTGCGCGAGCCTCGTTCTCATTGAAAGGCTTGCGCCGCGCCTTGCCCAAANTTACCCTTCAGCACCGCTGTTGGGGTGAGGTTGATGGTGTAGCTCGCTGTACGCACAGCCTCCGCCCAGAACCCTCGCGGCAACCCCGCATCCACAAGCATGGTCCGCACCATGTTGAGCAGCGTCTGGTTCGCACGCTCCGCGACTCCGTTGGACTGTGGCAAGTACGGCGTAGTGGGTTCCCACTTGATGCCCTGCTGCTTCATCCACCCGCTGCAGCCCACGTACTCTCCGCCGTTGTCGCTGCGCAGCGCTCTGATCTTCCGGCCAGTTTGCCTCTCCACCGCTGCGATGTACTCCTTCAGCCGGTCCAGGACCTCGCCTTTCCGCTTCATGAAGTACATGTAGAGTTTTCTGCTACAGTCGTCAATGAAGGTGACGAAATATCTCAAGCCGCTGTTTGACGGCGTTTTGAACGGTCCGCACACGTCGTTGTGCACGACCTCCAGCAGGTCCTTTGCGCGAGCCTCGTTCTCATTGAAAGGCTTGCGCCGCGCCTTGCCCAAAATGCAAGGCTCGCACCTTTTGTGCGCTGCTGCATCTGCTGCCGCGTCTGCTGCACCATCGATGACGAGGCCGCGCACCATGTCGCGCTTCGCCATCTCATTAACGGTTGCGGGCGCCGAATGCCCCAATCGTCGGTGCCAGAGCTCCAGATCAGCTCTTCCTCCCTTGGCCATGTTGACGACGCGCTCCTGCGAGTCTGCTGCGTCCGATGCCGCGGGGACCACCTTGGTCTCCACAATGTAGAGACCGCCCTCGCGCTTCGCCTCCAGCACGACCTCGCCGTCGCCGTCGATGCGCACCACTGCGCCTTTTCTGCGGAAGAGCACCTCATAGCCCTTGTCCGTCAAGCGGCTGACACTCAGGATGTCAGCCAGGCCGGGGACGTGCTGCACATCACGGATTGTGCACAACTCCTTCTTACCGCCCACCACGACTTCCACCTCCACGTCGCCTTGGCCGGCCGCCGGCTCGACTTTGTCGTTCGCGACCACCATTGACTTGGAGGACTTCTCATAGGTGACGAACCCCACCTTCTCGACTTGGGTGTGCTCCTCGGCCCCGGAATCCAGGCACCGCCTGTTGGCCTTCTTGAGGAAGTGGTTCTTGTTGCCGTTGAGGAGCGACCTGCCCTTGNCAACGACTTGGATTGATGGATGGAGCAGAGTTTTTGCCAAGCTTCGGCTGCCAGCTTGTAGCCCTGGAAGTAGCCCCACTGCGACTCGGCCGTCCCGGACATCAGGAGCATGAGCGCCTCCGTGTTCTTCTTTTCGAAGGCCTGATTCTCCGCGTCTGTAGCAGTCGCCTCTGTGAGCACCTCCTTTCCCAGCATGACATCAAGCAGCCCCTTATGCGCGAGGTGCAACTCAAAATGCCACCTCCATAGCCCAAAGCCTGGGCCGCCCGCATACTTCTGGATGGGCTGTGTCTCCTTCTGCGCCATGTGCGCAGCTGCTACTCCGACGAGTTCTCAGGACTTCACAGCGACGTCCAAGATGAGGATCCCGTGCGCTGCGGAAGACGTGAACGTTGGATGCTATCAGACCTGTGGGCCCATAACCCTTTGTCAGGAAGAGAGCCGCGTGGTGCGGTCCTGACGTTGGTCTGATAGACTCTAGTGGATCACGTCTACTGTTTTGGGCGAATCTGAGACTGAGCGTGAGCTTTCTGGTCGCCTCACGCTATGTGAGCAGGAATTTAGAGATAGTCAGTTTGCGAAGGGAACAACGTTGTTTTGAGTTATTTTTTGAACATATACATGATCACAACATTTATAGGGCTAGTCATGAGCTTTCCAACGCACAAAACTGCGTGCGATTCGGCCAAGCGTAACCCAAGTTATGCTTGCCGAAGCTCAGGTCTCACCCACCACAGAAACGCCTAACGCCTCCATGGTGCGCACATGCCGTGGCGCCTTCCTTCACGTGCGAAGCGCCTTTCCCAAGGCGCAGATCCACTTGCACGTGGTGTAGGGGTCCCTTGCATTGTTTCCACGCACCCTACCCACGTTAGGGGCGAGTTTGGTGATGGGGTGTGACGAGGTTCGAAACCTGTCCGCGGACCTGCAGTCAGAATTTTGACCCCGAGTAACAAAACGTACTACTGAGTTTCGGACGCCGAGCCAGGATTTTGGCCAAGTCCCTCAGCAACAACCTGCACTACTGGATCCGGTGGATGATCCACCTGATCAGACGGATCATCCACCGGACGCCTCGGCAGGCCTATCGGAGCATTTTCTCCACATGGTATTTTTGTTACTCGATCCGGTCGATTATCGACCGGATTTCGAGTCGCAGCCGGCTCCCAGAGCTGCTGCGCACACCCCAACTTCGGAAGGCCATATCTCCCTCGATACTTGTCCGATTCCGGCGAAACAACTTCCACCGGATTCAACGACTTGTCAAATTTACGGGGCAATCCTCCATTTTAAGATCCGAGCAGTTTTTGAGTCGCCAGATCCGCCGGAGCGGAATTTGCACTTTCTGGCGGCTCGTCGGCGCCTCCCGGCGCCGCACTTGGGCATGCGGAGGGGCAAATTTTCAACACCTCGGTGGTCGGATCGCCGGCGGTCACTGCCACTACAGATGCTATCTGCATGCACCTAGCGCTTTGTTTGGCTATAGCATTGCATCTGCAGCATCATGCGGTGCCTAGGGTCCATGTCTCCTGCTGTATCGCCCTGTTTGGCATCGTTGACTGTCCTAGGCATTACCTGGGTTTGGGCAGCCATAACTCTTTAGTGCTGTTTTTCTAGCTGATTCTGACCGCACGACTGCGTTTGCAGCGGCGGTGTTATGGTATGGTCCAATTTTTTGGCAAAACGGACGACGCCCGGGTTTTTGGCCGTCGGGCGTCTCGGAGGGCTCATCGAGAAAACCATGCCTGCCAGAAAATAGGTCCTAGACTGTTTTCTGATTGGCTGGTTTGCTGAGTAACAAGTTCTACACTAGTGGGGGGGAGCTGGAACTTGGAGGGGTCTCCCATTGTTGCTCATTCTTCATTCCTAATCAGTCACTTTCAGTTTTCAGCTGCTTTCTGGCGCTAGCACTGGCGCGCACGTTTGTGAGTAACAAACCCAAAGCTTCAAGACTTAGACTCTAGAGCAGCAGACTGAGGGGGAAGCAGATGTAAGTAATGAGCGTGGAAGCCCGCACGCTGCATCAACAACGCATGCTGCCCCAAGCTGCTGTCTAGGTTTTCTAGCTGACGTCTCGGTACTGCACTCGTACATTTATGGTTGCTCTTAGTGCAATTTTGAGTGCTCTAGAGTTTCTCGGTGGACAGGCCATTTTGGCCAATTTCCTTGTTTTGCTTGTTGTTTGTGTCTGGATGATGCAAACCCACCTTGCGTGGGTCCGTTGAGTAGAGCTCAACGTTCTGCCCGTTCTGGTGCAGACATCACGTGATTATGACGCATGAGCACTGAGTTACGGCCAAAACCGTAGTTTTAGGCCAGTTTGAGCAAGAACGAATACACCGCCGCCCCTAGCGATTGTAGGCGGCCAGCAACTACGTAGGCTGATTGTTGCTCAGTTTTCATTTCTCTCTGCATGTGTTTTATTGATGGAAGCACAGTTGACACTCTCTGTGTCGTCTAGCCAAACCCTTGCTGTTTCGCGTCTGACTTGTGTTGACGCCGCGAGTTGACTTAGCGCTCTCGCCCAGTCAGTGGCAAGGGTGCTAGGAAGCTTCCCAGAATCTTCTCATGGTATCAGAGCAAATGAGCCACAGGTTGTTATGCTGTGCAGCAGAGAGGCAGCAGCAACAACAGTAGTGAGTGGTAGCAATGGCAGCAGTGAGTGGCAGCAGCGGCAGCCACCAATAGCAGCAGCAGCAAATCCTAGAGGGACCCACCACGACTACGTTGTTGTGGAGCGGTGGAGGCATCGGAGGCAGAGGCGGCAGCTGCAAGCAACTGTGTCCGTAGAAGCAACATCGGCGGGAAGCACCTGCTGCGAGAGCAGCTACGGGCAGCAGCCACTACAGCAACAGCATCGGGTGGCAGCAGCACCTATGTCTGGTCACCGGTGTTTACACAGAAAAAAAGAGAAAAAGAGGGAAGAAGCATCTTGCAGCAGCTGCTTGCGACGATTGCGATCAGTAGCAGTTGCAAGCTGCACCAACCGTAGCAGTATTAGGCAACAGCTGCAGAAGCAGTCGCAATAGCGGCCGTGCGCAGCAGGCGCACTAGCAGCGGCGGAAGCAGGCGTTTGCAGCAGCAGCGGCGGTGAGCAGTAGTCGCAGCAGCAGCACCAGCAACTATAGTAGCGGCGAGAAGCTAAATTCATACGGAGTTGAATTTAGGAAGGGATTTTATGCTTTAGTTTTTCTTGATGTTTTACAATTTAGTGTGGCTTGAGGCCACCACCGTCCACTGACGACGAAAACTGCTACAGCTATAACCGCCACGAGAGTCGCAGCAGTTGCAACAGCAGCAAAGGTGGCTTGAGGCCACAGCCGTCGGCTGACGACGGCACCCGGTGCAGCATCGGCGGCAAAGAAGGCGACTTCAGGTTGCACATTGCGATATTGCCACCGTTTGGCGATAGTGCAACATTACGACTGAGGTTGTGGCCGTGATTGACGACATCGTAGCCCGTCTGAGAGACGTTGCTCCACTCGCATCCCTCTACGTGGCTCTTTGTGCCACTGAGATCAAGTGTGCATGGCTACCACCCACGCTCAACTCTTGACATCAGCTACGCAGTGTGGCCGTGGGCATTGCCATCGCCATGGTCTGCGCCTGAGCATCAGCCGTGGCTCCAGTTACAGGCATAGTGGTTGATGTAACCCTAGCACAAGTCCGACTTGTCCTCAGGGTTTTTCGTGCTATGACTGTTGAGATAGGTAGCATGGCTGGCGCCAGTGCCGACAACGTCCTCCTGGGTGGCATCCCCCATGGGTACGATCCTCCCCACGTCCTCCTTCAATGGATACGCCACCGAGTGATGCCACAACGCTTCTGCGTGGTGATATGACCGCCCTACACATGAAGTTCTAGAACCTCAAGCTCATGGTCCAACAGCTCCTTGACTATGTGACTTCCGAGCGAGCTGCCACCCCGTCGCACGTGTCGCCTCCCACTTCATCCTCATCTTCCTCCCGATCCTGCTTCCCTTCCTTCGATGATGCTAGTATACCGGATCTCTCGTCTACATCCGTCGCCCTCCGCTCCGTCTTGGAGGCTGTAGGCATCATACCAACGGACGGACCCCTAGCCCCTCACCGTACCACTCGTTCTTGCACTTGTTGTGCGCGGCGGCGAGGTGCTCGTCCTACACAGCGCACATAGGCAGCACCATCAGACGTAGCTTTGGGAGAGGTCTCAGGTGACGAGACCCCCTCGTCTCCTGTCCACGAGTTGGTGTGCCGAGTCCCCACAGCTCTTGCCGAGGTGTCAATCGTGGGGGGGATGGTTCGTCCGCTGACAACCGCGGCGGAGGTCAACATTGGTGAGGCAACTGCTCTACAGCGTAGGATGGTTGAGGCGGATGACGCTACACAGCAGACTCAGCTAGCGGAGAGTTCCACATGGGGAGACGTTCACATTGATGGAGACTCTTTGTCGGAGGAGGATTGGTCCGAGGCTGAGTCAGAGTCGCGAATGGAGATGGTGTTCGTTGATACCTTGGCGGATGACATGATGATGGCCGATGCAGGAGTTGCGCTCAAAGGTGTGCGCGCTCCTGCGTTAGCTGGTGTGGAGACAGTTGCCATGGTGCCAGGAGCAACAACAAGAGCAGGTGATAGAGATGCTGATTCTCGTCCCCCAGCAGACACCCAGATGGTTCAGACAGATATTGTTGGGCAGCAGGAGCAGGTGATGGACCACCAGGACGAGGCAGACTTCCTCTATGATGATAAGTCGTCCGTCATGGAGTGGTCGGACCCAAGGTTGGAGGGAGACGTAGAGGCCCAGTGTACTGCCGTTCTTGATGTAGCCACAGAACGAGCACAAGGTGGCCCTTCGATGAGAGTGGACGTCCGCGTGTGCGACATGGAGGATGCAAAGCAAGCTACGGACCTCCGACACCTCGTTGCCCTGACCGGTGTCGCTAACACCACGACGGTTCCAGCCGAGGACACAGCTTCTCTCGTCTGAGCTAGAATTCCTATACCCGAGTGCCTACGCTCCGCGGTTGATGAGCAGGAGGCAGTGGTGGCTCGAGCGGATGTTCTAGCACGACTGGCTGTCGAGGAGTGTGTGGAGGATGTACATAGGCGTCTCGAGGCAGCTGAGTGGTCTCTACAGGATGCACGTCTAGGATAGGCGGACCTCCAGCAGTGGATGATGGGCTGTGCACTAGGGGTCACGAGGAGCACCACGGCACTGACAGCGCCTTCGATGACTACGACGTCGCCGCGGATGCAGTTGTACCTACACATGTCGACTTCCACCGAGCAGCTGACGACCGAGCAACAGGTGTGTCACGAGCAGCAGGTGCCTTCACAACAGCCGTTCCTACAGCCCCAGATGACTTCCGTGGCGACTCATTGTCTTGCGCTCCCGCCCTACCAGCACTTCATGGCCCGGTGGCACTTAAGTTGACAAATGACGCAGAGGACGTCGACTTGTGCGACGAGCAAGCACAACTTCACTCAAATCTATGGAGTGAGATCGCGAGGCTACAGGAGGCTCTCGCTTGTGTCGACACGCACATGATTGACGTCCACCGTCAGTTTCGTTCCGGGACTGACCGCCTACATGCTGCAGATGTAGCCAGCTGGTCGGCTGCCGCGTTAGAGCACGTCGAGCTCCACATGCGCCTCGACGCTGCGGAGGCCGGGAGGCGATATGCAGCTCAGCAGTTGGAGGCCATACATCAGGCGATTGTCTTGGAGGAGGCTCTCAACGCTACACCAGTTACATAAGCAGATGACAACAGCAGTGACGATAATGGCGACAACACTAGCGACAACGACGTTCCGGGGTGAGGTTCCATGAGAGTACATCTCACCAGCATTATCGTCACCCTTGCTATTTCAGTCTAGGGGTATGTGGCCATGGGGGAGCCGTGTTCCCTCCTCAGGGGTTGTGTTAGGACCAGCCATCAGCTTTACCCGAGCTGTCAGCCTCTGCAGTCCAGGGGGGGGTGTTGGTGTGTGGGCTTTGGCCTCACACTCTTTTGAGGACAGCGAGGTTACTTGGGGAGCGGCACGATGCTAGGGTCGAGGTTATGTTGTTTGAGACTCGCGCACCTGGTGAGTTCTACCAGTGTGACGTGGAGACCCATTGCCTACATGTGTTATGTTTGATCCATGCATGATGCTGTCGAGACCCGGACATCCTGAGACATTTTCCGAGGTCATGAGGAGACCTTGTTTCTCTGTCTCTCTTCCATGATGTTTGACATGAAGGTGTGTGATTGATTTCTTGCATGGTCAAGACCCGGGCACTTGGTGGGATGCACCATTGTCACAAGGAGACCCTATGCTATAGTATGCTTGATCAATGCTCGCCATGATTGGTTTCCGGAGCCATCCTGTCTTGCCTTTTGCTTAGCCATTGTAGTGTTGACGGATGTGTCAGCCAGGAGGAGTGTTGGTGTGCGTGGCTTCCACTCATCACGAGCCATGGCCGTGGCAGCTACGAGTACACCCGGAGCTGATGATGAGCGGCGGCTGCATTGGAGATCGTGACGACCCAACGGGACTCCAGATCGTCCAGGGATTTATCCAGCAGCTAAAACATGACAAGTGTGACACAGATGATTCGTCTCTATAGCCAGATTAGCTGATCTACCGTTGTTGGAGTTTTCTCGGCGGTGGAGACCCACGCACCCGGTAGCCTGTACCGGTGCGACGAGGAGACCTACAACTTTGTGTGTGCTTCCTGTCTTGGAAAGCACACGTTGACGTCTCGGTACTACACTCGTACATTTATGGGTGCTCTTAGTGCAGTTCTGAGTGCTCTAGAGCTTTCTTGTTGGACAGGCCATTTTGGTCAGTTTCCTTGTTTTGCTTGCTATTCATGTCTGGATGATGTGAACCCACCTTGCGTGGGTCTGTTGCGTAGAGCGCATTGTTTTGCATGTTCTGGTGCAGACAACAGGTGATTTTGACACTTGAGTAATGAGTTACGGCCAAAACTGTGGTTTTAGGCCAGTTTGAGCAAGTATGAAAGTACCGCCGCCTCTAGTGACTGTAGGCGGACAGCAACTATTTAAGCTAAATGTTGCTCAGTTATCATTTCTCTCTACATGTATTTTATCTATGGAAGCACATTTGACACAGTCTGTGTCATCTAGCCAAACCCTTGCTATTTCGCATCCGACCCCTGTTGACGCCGCGAGCTGACTGAGCGCTGATGCCCAGTCAGTGACAAGAGTGCTAGCAAGCTTCTCAGAATCTTCTCATCATGACTGTTCCATGCTACTCTTTATGGGCTTTTGGAGGCCCACATCTGCAGGCAGCTGAAAATGCTAGGCAGCAGGTTGATGCAGCGTGCGGGCTTCCACGTGTTGGTGTTTTGCGCATCTCTCATCGTGCTCTGTTGTGTCCTCCCGGCTTGTGGACATCAACGTGAAGATGACTGACAGCAAGATTCGACGCTGCTCGAGTGTTGCCCGGTTTTGCCGACGCACGCTATGGCCTACTCGCAGTTTGCTAGAGCCTCCTCCCTCCGGCGACATGCCCAGCTCCATCGGTAGGCCTCCTCGGCGGTCGGGCCGCCGGCGGTCACTGCCACCACAGATGTTGTTTGCATGTGTGTAGCATTGGGTCTGACGGTACCATTGCGTATGTAGTGTCATGCTATGCCTAGGGTCCATGTCTCATGTTCCGTGGCACTGTTTGGCATCATGGAACATCATAGGCACTACCTGGGTTCGGGTGGCCATAACTCTTTGCTGTTTTTTTTCTAGCTGTTTTGGACCGCACGACTGCGTTCGCAGTGTCTGTATCATGGTATGGTCTAGTTTTCAGGCAAATCGGATGGCGCCCGGGTTTTGGGCTGTCCGCCGTTTGGCAGGGCTCACCAAGAAAACCCTGCCTGGCNGCACTGTTTGGCATCATGGAACATCATAGGCACTACCTGGGTTCGGGTGGCCATAACTCTTTGCTGTTTTTTTTCTAGCTGTTTTGGACCGCACGACTGCGTTCGCAGTGTCTGTATCATGGTATGGTCTAGTTTTCAGGCAAATCGGATGGCGCCCGGGTTTTGGGCTGTCCGCCGTTTGGCAGGGCTCACCAAGAAAACCCTGCCTGGCAGAAAATAGGTCTAGGTCTGTTTTCTGATTGGCTGGTTAGCTGAGTAACAAGCTCTACAGAGTTGGGGGGGAGCTAGAACTTGGAGGGGTCTCCCATGGTTGTTCATTCTTCATTCCTAATCAGTCACTTTCAGTTTTCAGCTGCTTTCTGGCGCTAACACTGGCGCGCACGTTTTTGAGTTGCAAACCTAGAGCATCCACACTTAGACACTAGAGTTGCAGACTAAGGGGACATCAGACTAAGCAACGAGCGTGGAAGCCCGCACGTTGCATCAACAATGTTGCTGCCCCAACTGCTGCCTAATGTTTCTAGCTTGGTATCAGAGCCAGAGCATAGCAGCAACAGTAGAAGACAGGCGTACAGGTGCTTGACGACGCCAACGGACTCCCATACGAGCCAGTGCAGGGGAAATACTGCCGGATTTTCTCCGGCATCATTAGCCCACCTGCTGGCGGCGTCAGATTTTTTTCCCACGGCCACTAGTCTAGGGGAAATGCTTTTGGATTCTTCCGGCAGCACTGACCCCCACGTGTGACGCGAGGAGGTGAGCGGCATGCCGCGTCTAACACCTGCGGGCGACGATGCATGCGGCAACATCGCCCAGGTGCATTGACTAGCAATAGCAAGCACGCGCAACAGCCTGCAACAACAGTAGCGGCTTGTAGCAGTAGCAAGCAATGACAGCAGCTGCTAGCAACAGTTGTACACAGCAAGACTAGTCGGCAACAACAGTAGCTCGCAATAGTAGTATCCCACAACAACAGGCAGCACCAAGTAGCAACAGCGGCTAGTAGCAGCAGCTCAAAATAGCAGCAGCAGTGGCAGCAAGCAGGAGCAGCATCAGCGAGCAGCAGTAGCAACAAGCTGTAGTAGCCGCAGCAACGAGCAGCAGCAGCAGCCGGCTGCAGCAACAACAACAAGGAGTAGCAGTCGACAGTAGCCAGCAGGAGCTATAGCTGCTTGCAGCCCGCTGCTCGCTACGAGCGACGGGCTGCAAGCAGCGAGCCTGGTGCTCGAAACAAGCCCGCTGCTTGCAGTGAGCCCACTGCTTGCAGCGAGCCTTCTGCTCTCAGCAAGTAGTGAATTTCCAGCAGCGAGCTTGCTGCTCGTAGCCCGCTACTTTGTTGTCCATAGCTAGTAGCGAAGCTTGCTACAACAAACAAAAAATGAAAAAAGGAAGGAAAAAAATCCCCCACCCCACCAGCAACCTTGCCACGGCTGCAGCAGTCGCCATAACCGTTGCAACAGACACAACAGCCGCAACATTACGCAGTAGCTTAGCAACAGCAGCAGCAGTAGCAGTTGCTGCTACAACAACAACCACAGCAGCAGTAGCAGTTGCAGTTGCAAAAGCATCCGCAGTAGCAACGGCTACAGCAGCAGCAGCTGTAGCAGTAGCATCTGCAATAGTCACAGCAGCCGCAACTACACCAACAATCATAGAAATAACAATAGTAGCCCTAACAGCTTTTGCAACAACAGACTAGCAGTAGCAGCGACAACAGAAGCAGCTGCAATAGTAGTAGTTTCTATAGCCACATAGCAGCGACTCCAGCAATTGCCGCTATTGACATTAGCAGTCTTTCACTGACGTTACTACGGATGTCACTACTGACGTCATCAACAAAAAGACAAAAATGGGAAGGAAGGGGGAAGAAACTCTACAATATCAGCGCTACAGATAACGTAGCAACAACTGCTGACGTCAGGCGTTCTAGGTTGATGTCACCAGTGGGGAGGGGTCCTCCTTTGTTTGGGGGACCCCCAGCCTACCTTTCTTGCAGCAACTATAGGAGTTGCAACAAGAGTCGTAGCACCAGCAACAGCAGCAGTAATAGCAGCACCAGCAGTAGCAGTAGCACCAACAACAGCAGTAGCAGTAACAGCAGTTGCAGAAGCAACAATAGCAGTAACAGCAGCAGCAGCAGTCCACAGGCTTTTTCATTAGCGCCTCCAGCCCCCTGGCCATCATTCAGCAACAGCTTGCCGCCCTGACCCAACCGCTTGTAGCATTGTAGCCATTGGCCTCACAGACTCACACCAATGCCTCGCCCCTTGTCCTTCTTCCTGGGCACGCCAACCTTGATGTGTCCGCTGCCACGCATTACCTGGTGCAACAGCAGACTCAGTGCCAGCGGCAGATAGTGACCTCAGTCATTGGCCCCACTCTGGGTGCCCGCCGCATGCCAAAGGACTTTGAGACACCGCCCCTGCGGCTTCAGGCCGGCGAGTAGTTCCGGAGTTGGGAGCTCAGTTTCCAAATCTGGGTGCAGGGTGAGGGCTTGTGGGCATACTACACCCTTTCGTACGACTCCACCCAGGCCGACCAGCTGTATGACGCTGGTCGCGCCGTACGCGCCCTCGTCCCCATTGCTCCTCCGGCTTCTCGCCTAGCCCTAGAGCCCTTCCTTGGTGACTTTAGTGCTGGTGGGACCCCAGACCCTGCAGCGGCATGGCATGTCCTCAACCGTCCCCATTGCCTATCCAGTGAGGTTGAGACCAGCCGTTTTCCGCGTGAGTTCAACTCCCTGCACATAGGGGAGACCAAGACAGTCACCGCTTATTGGAGCGAGCTGAGGACATCCTTTGTCGCCTAGGCAAATCTGTTCCACCCCCTCTGACCGCGCTCCTCACCATCAAGCGTGGTGCCACCAATGCATACGCGGATGTATTTTTCCACTACTCCCAAGATGTCCTCTCCACCATGGCGGTCCAGGGCACCCTCACGCCCTAGGAATACAAACTCTTTCTCAGGATGGAGGAAGCTCGTATGGAGTCCCACCTCCAACGCACAGAGGCCCTCGCCTACCTTTCCGTCGCTTCCATGGCCGTCACTTCCCCCACAACATCTACCTCCACAAGCTCCTCGTCGCCGGAGAAGAAGAAGCGTCTGGGCAAGAAGGGCAAGGGTCAGCAACACCACCAGCAGCAGCAGTCGACTGGATCCAGTGGTGGTGGCTCGGTCTGCCACAAATGTGGCTAGCCAGGGTACAGGTGGTATACGTGCCCGCTACTGATGGACAAGGCGCGCGTCATCGCCACCATGCATTGCCTACGGGAGAGCCGTCTCGCCTCTGCCATCATAGCTGTCGCCGGTTACGACCCCTCGACCCTGTCCAAGAGCTCCACTCCTCCGACAGCCACACTGGTCCAGCCAACGCCAGCTCTGCAACAGCATCATCCGCAGTCGTCGGCGCCTCCGTTCCCTTCATCGGTGCACCCCTCATCCCATCTGGGCTCAGGTGCTGTCACTCCGCACTCGGTCTACACTCACGGGCCATCCACCCGTGAGTGTTAGTTGGAGCATTTCATTGCGCTCCAGCTCAGCCTGCCTCGTCCTCCCCCCAAGGGAAGTGCGAGTTGCGTCACCTCCTGCTCGTCTGCCCTACCCTGTATGACTGAGACTGAGCTACGGTCGTGTCCTGCTCCACGTCTGTCTTATCTTCTTCTATGGTCCCCTCTCTCCCCTTCCATAATGATGTCGCGTGGCTTGATGATTCGTAGTCTCGGTTTGCACCCCCTTCCACCACGTCTACATCTCTTGCTTGCTGCCATGTGACTGTTAGCGATCTGGCGACTCTGGACCAGGACCCTGCCGAGAGTTGGATCATCGACTCCGGGATCACGCATCACATGACGCCCTCTCGTGAGGCCTTTAGTAGGCTTGGTCCTGTTGGCGATGTGTCCGATGTCTGGAAGGGCTCCGGACAGGTGTTACGTGTCAGCGACGTCGGTGTCGTTCGTTTCTGTGGTCCTGTCGGTGATGTCTTTGTGACCAAGGTCCTCTTCGTCCTAGGTCTTGAGCTCAGCCTTCTGTCTGTTACTTCCCTTGATTGCATGAGCATGGACGTTGTGCACTTGCGTGGTGTTGGCAGTATGCCGTTGCGTTCGTCCGGTCTTGTCGTTTTGCACGCCACCGCCCATGGCAACCTATGGCACGTCCCTCATCTGTCCTCCTGTCCTCCGTCCCCTCCTTATCGCCCATCACAGGCCATGTGTTTGCCACCAGAACGCTCTCTCTCCAGCAAACCCGCCCCTTGTACTGTCGCCTTTGCCACGTCCACTCTGCTGCCGTAGATAGCATGCTCCGCACCCTGCCGGCCAAGGGCCTTGATCCGGACACTTTCCCTTGGCCGTGCCCCATGGATTGTATTGATTGCGGTCAGGGCAAGATGCACCGGTCCACATACCCTCAGTCCTCCTCTTGTACGTCTACCCCTCTAGACCTGGTCTATTACGATGTCATGGGTCCTTTCCCTACCGAGTCCGTCGGAGAGCATGGCCGGTATGTCTCCACCCTCACTGATGATTACTCTCGCAACCGCAAGGTTTTCTGCCTTCGGCAGAAAAGCGATGTCACCCGTGCCATTAGGGACTGGCTTGTCCTTGCGGAGTGTTAGTGTGGTCCGTCTCTTTGCCGCTTTCGCTCTGATTACGGTGGTGAGTACATGGGGGAAACCATGACTTTTCTCGCCACCCACGGTATCCACCACAAGACATGAGTGGCCTACATACCCGCCCAATACGTCGTCTCCGAGCGGTGGAACCGTACCATGGCCGACACCATCCGCACCATGCAGGTTGAGTCTGGCCTTTCCGATGTCGTCTACTCTGAAGCCATGGCCTACATGACGTGGGTGTGGAACCGGATTCCCCATGGGCCCCTTCCCTGCGAGTCCACGCCGTACCAGCACTGGTGTGGTCAGCGCGCTGACCTCTGTTTTTATTTGAATGCCCCTTGGCCACCAATCTCCAGAATTGGCAAGTAGTGGACGGACCAGGCATGCACTGCTCATGTGGAGCAAGTCCCCTGGGTCCGGTTCAACAGACCAGGCATGCACTGTCCTTGTTCAAGGATAAATCCCCTGTGTTTTTTACGATGGTTATTCAGATTGTCAATCTGACCATACCGATGGAAACAAAAGGTGTCAAACCATCAGCTGTCCAAGTTTCGGGCTGATCCAACGGTCGGATTGGAAGATGCAAGATGTGCCTTGGATCAGGGGATGGCTTCCCTGATTGAGGGGATGACCTCTTTAACTTAAGGAGTAACATCGGCCAAGGCACGTGCGCTTTGGCTTAGCCGAGGCGCGCGCGCTTCGGCTGCCAAAGGCACTCCTAAGCTATTTATGCCTTGTACTTGCCATTGTCTCAACTACTCCTTCACTTGATGTCTCTTGTTTGAGCTGTGCGCTTGAGACTGAGCTTGATATGAAGTGCTAAGGTGGTTGTAATCTTGCTCGTGTGAGAGTGCTGACTTCATTTGTTGGGCTCTCATACCAAGGAAGAAGAAGGCTAAGAGGGCAGGAGCCCCTAAGACTTTGAGCGAAAGCACTTGGGTAACTAGGTCTCACCAGAGGCAGAGTCAATTCCTTGGGGGTGGTCGTGATACTTGGGTGAAATTCCTTTGGACGGTCGGCAGTTGCCATTGTGTTGGCGCTGTTCTCTAGACCGGAGCCTCAGGCCGCGTGACTCAGGAATGACAAAAGGGTTTTGGACCCACGCCTAGTGTGAGACTTTGTTGCAAAAAGCATACAGGTTGCTTTGTAGCTCAGCAAACGTGAGAAGCGCAGACGCTCTATCACACCTACAGGTGCTCCTTATCGGCCCTTTGTCCAAGACCTCTCATCAGCCTGACATCGGCTCCATCAGCCTGACATCGGCATCAACGGCAGGTGTAGCAGAGCGGCCTCAACCGAAGTAGATCCAACCCAACCGCAGGTACCATGGCTCCACCTAGCACCGAGGAGAAAGGCAAGAGTGTCGTCGAGGAAGGCTTGTCGACCAGCACACGTTTGGTCACCACTGGAGCTGTGACGTCCACAGTAGAGGCATGGAGTGGCATCATGCACCCATCCATGAATTTGATGGGAGAGGGTTCTCGCTCTGGAAGTGGCAGTTTGATATCATAGTCGATGACCGTGATCTCCTCCCCTACTTCACAAGGGAGGCTGCCCAACCACTTTTATCCCAACCAGTGGAGTTGGCAGTGTGGAAGTGGGCCAACAAGAAATGCATGGTCATTCTGGTCTCAGCACTGCAGCAGCATCTGCTCTCTCATATCTCCGGCCTGACAAATGAGCCTGAGGCATACAAGAAATTCTGCAAGATCTACCAAAGTGACTTTCTTGCCAACCGTTTGTTCATCCTCCAAAAGTTGCTTAGGATGGAGCTGACTATGGATGAGGACGCCCTAAAATTCTTGCAGCAGTTTGAGACTCTCCTTCAGCAAGCCAGCAACATGGGATGGAGCCTTGAAGCCGACATGCAGGGGATGATTCTCCTCATGGCTCTTCCACCAAGCTGGGGCCCCATGATCACTGTGATTGGTGGCTGGCCAGAGGACCATNAAGCATACAGGTTGCTTTGTAGCTCAGCAAACGTGAGAAGCGCAGACGCTCTATCACACCTACAGGTGCTCCTTATCGGCCCTTTGTCCAAGACCTCTCATCAGCCTGACATCGGCTCCATCAGCCTGACATCGGCATCAACGGCAGGTGTAGCAGAGCGGCCTCAACCGAAGTAGATCCAACCCAACCGCAGGTACCATGGCTCCACCTAGCACCGAGGGGAAAGGCAAGAGTGTCGTCGAGGAAGGCTTGTCGACCAGCACACGTTTGGTCACCACTGGAGCTGTGACGTCCACAGTAGAGGCATGGAGTGGCATCATGCACCCATCCATGAATTTGATGGGAGAGGGTTCTCGCTCTGGAAGTGGCAGTTTGATATCATAGTCGATGACCGTGATCTCCTCCCCTACTTCACAGGGGAGGCTGCCCAACCACTTTTATCCCAACCAGTGGAGTTGGCAGTGTGGAAGTGGGCCAACAAGAAATGCATGGTCATTCTGGTCTCAGCACTGCAGCAGCATCTGCTCTCTCATATCTCTGGCCTGACAAATGAGCCTGAGGCATACAAGAAATTCTGCAAGATCTACCAAAGTGACTCCCTTGCCAACCGTTTGTTCATCCTCCAAAAGTTGCTTAGGATGCAGCTGACTATGGATGAGGACGCCCTAAAATTCTTGCAACAGTTTGAGACTCTCCTTCAGCAAGCCAGCAACATGGGATGGAGCCTTGAAGCCGACATGCAGGGGATGATTCTCCTCATGGCTCTTCCACCAAGCTGGGGCCCCATGATCACTGTGATTGGTGGCTGGCCAGAGGACCATTTGAAGTACTCCAACATCTTGGAGTACATCCGCAATGAGGCTATGCGGCATAGCCATAGCGAGGCCAACATTGCAACCTATGCTAAGGGCACAGCAGGCAGCAGCGGCACTAGCAACTCAGGGCAGCAGCAGCGGGCAGGCCACAAGGGGAAGGGCAAGCGACGGCCTGGCAACTGCCATAACTGTGGCAAGGCAGGGCACTGGGCATGCGAGTTCCGTGCTCCTATGAAGGAAGGGGTCAAGGGAGAGGGAGAGAAGAGTGACAAGGGAGGCAAGGGTGGGAAGCAACCCATCGCACTGATGGCACATGTCATAAGTAGTGCTGGAAATGCACTCCTTAAGCCAGGGGCCTTTGCACTTGACTCTGGCACAAATCACCATTCCACCAACGACAAACGGGGGTTCATCTCCATGGGACCCTGCCACCTCAACTTCCGTTGTGCTAACGGGAGGATGGAACCAGCTGAAGGGGTGGGTGACAAGCTGGTCACCATCCAAGTGAATGGCCAAGAGGAGGAGCTCAAGCTCACCGAGGCAGTCTTTCTGCCCAATTTCGCTGCCAACCTACTCTCTGTTGGCAAGATTGTTGACCGAGACATGACTGTCATCTTTGACAAGAACAGGGCCGTCATCCTTCCCACGTCAGTAGTGAAAATACAGTACGATGCAAAGAGTGTGGTGGCCGAGGTTCCATACGTGGACGGCCTTTACATCCTCCAAACCAAGGTGGAGGGTGCTGCCAAAGCTGGGGCAGCCATGACTGCCGGGGACAGTCAGGTGGTACAGGCTAAAAGCAGCCGCCCGTCAACAGCAGCAGATTTAACAAAAGCATTGGAAGCTGTGGCACCCACCCAACCTGAAGCAATCACTGAGGCTGCCACGGCATCGGAAGCAAACTGTGGCCAAGACCTTTGGCACAGGCGCTTGGCCCATGCCGCCCACTCCACGTTGGAGATAATGGGCAAGCACGATCAAGTGCGGGGCTTGGCCTTGGGGAAGGGAGAGGGTGCGGGGAAGGGGAAGAACGTATGTGAGGCATGCCTCATGGGCAAGGCTAAGAGGAAATTGCGCAAGGGGAACAAGTACGGAAATCTGGGGAGTGAACTTCTCGAGTTGGTCCACACCGACGTGTGCGGGCCAATGCGGACAGTCTCAGTCGGAGGCTGCAGGTGTTTCCTCACCTTCACCGATGACAAAACAAGAAAAATCTGGACGTACTTCATGAAGAAGAAGAGTGAGGGAAAGGAGCATCTCCAACACTTCGTCGCAATGGTTGAGCGACAGACCGGCAAGAAGGTCAAGGCCCTTCGTTGTGATAATAACGGGGAGTACAAGGCCTGTGAGGGCTGGCTAGTGGAGCAGGGGATACGGCAAGAGTGCGGTACCTGAGTCGCCCAAGAGCAACGGTGTCGCTGAACAGCTCAACCAAACCATCATCGGGATGGTACGAACGATGCTGTATGAAGTAAAGCTGCCAGGAAGGTTCTGGGCCGAGGCTACTAGGACAGCGGCCTACATCATCAACCTCACACCTGCATCAGCCCTTCGAGGAAAGGGGAAAAAGAAGCTACCGCCAATGACCCCACAAGAGGCATGGTCGGGCAAGAAGCCAGATGTCTTCCATCTGTGAGTTTTTGGCTGCCAGGCCTATGCCAAGAAGCTGACGAGGGAGGGTGCCAGTAAGCTGGATCTGCAGGCTAAGAAATGCCTGCTCTTGGGGTACGACAGTGCCCAACGCTCTTACAGGCTCTGGGACCTACAAGGCAACAAAGTGATTTACAGTAAGGACGTGGACTTCAACGAGGTTGTAGTAGGAGCAGAGCAGCAGTTCAAGGACGAGCCATTGCCCAAGCCGGGTGAATGGCTGGTTCTATTGGAGACAGGTGATGAGGCACCACGGGGGTGGAGCAGTAGCATGGCAACAGAGGCAAGAGGAGCGGTAGCTTCAGGGAGAGCCGCAACAGAGGAATCTGACGTTGAGTCAAATTCCTCCTCCTCTAATGATGAGGGTTCTTCCACTAAGGGAGAGTCTGTGGTAAGAGAGCCGGAGCAGCAAGAGAAGCAGCAGCAGCCGTCGCAGGAGTAGGCAGTAAGGCGCAGCTCGCGCTTATCTGTCCCGCCACGGAAGTACGATGCTACAACCGGCAAATGGACTGGTCTGGGTTATCCCTTTGTGGCTCAGGGAGAGCTGTCCACAGTGGCAGAAGCGCTTGCTCTACCGGATGGGGCCAAGTGGAAGGCCGCCATCGAAAGCGAGTTGGCTTGCACAAGGAGAACAGGACATGGAAGCTGGTGGACCGGCCCGTTGGTGCCCACATTGGAGGGTGCAAGTGGATCATGGTCAAGAAGCTGAAGCTAGATGGGACCAACGACCGCCACAAGGCGCGGCTGGTGGCCAAGGGTTTTGCGCAATGGCCGGGGAGTGAGTACAACAAGACATACACGCCCGCCATCACCTTTGCAACGATCCGGTCTCTCCTCGTAACAGCAGCGGCCAAGAACTTAGAGGTTCACCAGATGGATGTCAAGACTGCCATTCTCTACGGAAAGCTTGACAAAGAAGTCCTGATGGAGGTGCCTGAGGGGATGGATGCACCACACGTAAAAGTTTACAAGCTCGTCAAGTCATTGCAGGAGCTGAAACAGGCCCCGAGGTGCTGGTACCAGGAGATGGACGCCTTCATGAAGGGGTCCGGGTACGGTCACTGTGAGAACGACCTCAGTATGTACGTACGAGAGGACAGGGATGGCCTCGTCTTGGTGGCTCTTTACGTCGATGACCTCATCATGTGCGCATCATCGACAAAGCTGCTAAAGAACATCAAGATGCAGCTGAGCAGCCAGTTCCAGATGAAAGACCTGGGACCTCTTGAGTACTACCTAGGCATCAGTGTCACGCGGGATCGCTCAGCCAGCACCATCAGGCTCAGCCGGACCAAATACATTGACCACACTCTCAAGCGGTACGACATGGAGGACTGCAAACCTGTCAGCAACCCCATGGCAGTAGATTGCATCCTAACCTCATCTGCTGCTCCTACCAGCAAAGCAGAGCAGGTCGACATGGCAGGCGTGCCATATCATCTGCCGTGGGCAGTCTAATGTACGCGATGGTCGTGACTCGCCCCGACATCTGCCACGATGTGGGGCAGGTGAGCAGGTATGTGGCCAACCCTGGGCCACAACAATGGCAAACAGTGAATCGGATCTTCCGCTACCTGAAGGGCACGCGACACCTGGGTATCCAGTACGGTGGGGTGCCATAGTCGGAATCCTTGCGGCTCTTGGTGTACACCGATGTAGATTGGGCCGGGAATGTCGACGACCGCAAGTCCACGTCGGTATACGTGTGCGTGCTGAACGGAGGAGCCGTGTCATGGGCGAGCCGCGAGCAGGACTACGTCTCCCTCTCCACAGCTGAAGTAGAGTACATCGCTCTAGCGGAAGCGTTCAAGGAGACAATGTGGCTGCGTAGCGTGCTCCAAGAGATACGAGCACCTCAATCGGCCGCAACGGTGGTCAAGGTAGACAACAAGTCTGCCATCGACATGTCCAGAAACGACACCTTGACGCGGAGGACTAAACACATCAAAGTTCGGTACCACTTCAGTCGCGACCTGGTCGCTAAGGGAGTGGTGGAGCTGGAGCACGTTGCATCCAAGCTCAACCAGGCAGATATGCTGACTAAATCCCTTGACCGAGAACTCCACCTTGCAGGAAGANAGCCGGGTGAATGGCTGGTTCTATTGGAGACAGGTGATGAGGCACCACGGGGGTGGAGCAGTAGCATGGCAACAGAGGCAAGAGGAGCGGTAGCTTCAGGGAGAGCCGCAACAGAGGAATCTGACGTTGAGTCAAATTCCTCCTCCTCTAATGATGAGGGTTCTTCCACTAAGGGAGAGTCTGTGGTAAGAGAGCCGGAGCAGCAAGAGAAGCAGCAGCAAGATCAGCAGCAGCAGCCGTCGCAGGAGTAGGCAGTAAGGCGCAGCTCGCGCTTATCTGTCCCGCCACGGAAGTACGATGCTACAACCGGCAAATGGACTGGTCTGGGTTATCCCTTTGTGGCTCAGGGAGAGCCGTCCATAGTGGCAGAAGCGCTTGCTCTACCGGATGGGGCCAAGTGGAAGGCCGCCATCGAAAGCGAGTTGGCTTGCACAAGGAGAACAGGACATGGAAGCTGGTGGACCGGCCCGTTGGTGCCCACATTGGAGGGTGCAAGTGGATCATGGTCAAGAAGCTGAAGCTAGATGGGACCATCGACCGCCACAAGGCGCGGCTGGTGGCCAAGGGTTTTGCGCAATGGCCGGGGAGTGAGTACAACAAGACATACACGCCCGCCATCACCTTTGCAACGATCCGGTCTCTCCTCGTAACAGCAGCGGCCAAGAACTTAGAGGTTCACCAGATGGATGTCAAGACTGCCATTCTCTACGGAAAACTTGACAAAGAAGTCCTGATGGAGGTGCCTGAGGGGATGGATGCACCACACGTAAAAGTTTACAAGCTCGTCAAGTCATTGCAGGAGCTGAAACAGGCCCCGAGGTGCTGGTACCAGGAGATGGACGCCTTCATGAAGGGGTCCTGGTACGGTCACTGCGAGAACGACCTCAGTATGTACGTACGAGAGGACAGGGATGGCCTCGTCTTGGTGGCTCTTTACGTCGATGACCTCATCATGTGCGCATCATCAACAAAGCTGCTAAAGAACATCAAGATGCAGCTGAGCAGCCAGTTCCAGATGAAAGACCTGGGACCTCTTGAGTACTACCTAGGCATCAGTGTCACGCGGGATCGCTCAGCCAGCACCATCAGGCTCAGCCGGACCAAATACATTGACCACATTCTCAAGCGGTACGACATGGAGGACTGCAAACCTGTCAGCAACCCCATGGCAGTAGATTGCATCCTAACCTCATCTGCTGCTCCTACCAGCAAAGCAGAGCAGGTCGACATGGCAGGCGTGCCATATCATCTGCCGTGGGCAGTCTAATGTACGCGATGGTCGTGACTCGCCCCGACATCTGCCACGATGTGGGGCAGGTGAGCGGGTATGTGGCCAACCCTGGGCCACAACAATGGCAAACAGTGAATCGGATCTTCCGCTACCTGAAGGGCACGCGACACCTGGGTATCCAGTACGGTGGGGTGCCATAGTCGGAATCCTTGCGGCTCTTGGTGTACACCGATGTAGATTGGGCCGGGAATGTCGACGACCGCAAGTCCACGTTGGTATACGTGTGCGTGCTGAACGGAGGAGCCGTGTCATGGGCGAGCCGCGAGCAGGACTACGTCTCCCTCTCCACAGCTGAAGTAGAGTACATCGCTCTAGCGGAAGCGTTCAAGGAGACAATGTGGCTGCGTAGCGTGCTCCAAGAGATACGAGCACCTCAATCGGCCGCAACGGTGGTCAAGGTGGACAACACGTCTGCCATCGACATGTCCAGAAACGACACCTTGACGCGGAGGACTAAACACATCGAAGTTCGGTACCACTTCAGTCGCGACCTGGTCGCTAAGGGAGTGGTGGAGCTGGAGCACGTTGCATCCAAGCTCAACCAGGCAGATATGCTGACTAAATCCCTTGACCGAGAACTCCACCTTGCAGGAAGACAGGGTATCGGCATGAAGAGCACAGTGACGAAGACTGAAGACAGGACAAGTGGCCAGAGGTGCAAGGGAGAGATTGTTGTTATTTGAATGCCCTTTGGCCACTAGTCTCCAGAATTGGCAAGTAGTGGACGGACCAGGCATGCACTGCTCATGTGGAGCAAGTCCCCTGGGTCCGGTCCAAAAGACCAGGCATGGACTATCCTTGTTCAAGGAGAAGTCCCCTGGGTTTCTGATGATGGCTATTCAGATTGTCAATCCGACCACACTGGTCAAAAGAACAGGTGTCAAACCGTCAGCTGTCTAAGTTTCAGGCTGATCCAACGGTCGGATTTGAAGATGCAAGATGTGCCTTGGATAGGGGATGGCTTCCCTGACTGAGGGGATGGCCTCCTTAATTTGAGGAGTGACATCGGCCAAGGCGCGCGCGCTTGGGCTAAGCCGAGGTGTGCGCGCTTTGGCTTAGCCGAGGCGCGCGCGCTTCGGCTGCCAAAGGCACTCCTCAGCTATTCATGCCTTGTACTTGCCATTGTCTCAACTACTCCTTCACTTGATGTCTCTTGTTTGAGCTGTGCGCTTGAGACTGAGCTTGATATGAACTGCTAAGGTGGTTGTAATCTTGCTCGTGTGAGAGTGTTGACTTAATTTGTTGGGCTCTCACACCAAGGAAGAAGAAGGCTTAGAGGGCGGGAGCCCCTAAGACCTTGAGCGAAAGCACCTGGGTAACAAGGTCTCACTAGAGGCATAATCAATTCCTTGGGGGTGATTGTGATCCTTGGGTGAAATTCCTTCAACGGTCGGCAGTTGCTATTGTGTCGGCGCTGTTCTCTAGACCAGAGCCTTAGGCCGTGTGCCTCAGGAATGACGACCTGCGCCCGGCTCGCGTTTGGGGCTGCGTAGCCATTGTGTGGCTGCCCGTCCTGTGGCAGGGCAGCAAGCTCGCTCCCCGTGGATGACCTTGCACCTTTCTTGGTGTCTCTCGTCAGTCCAAGGCCCGGCGCTTCTGGGATCCATCCCGGTGCTGCATCGTCGAGTCCCATGATGCCCTCCTCTTTGAGGAGCTGTTTCCCCGCCATCTCGTTCGCTCCGGCTCGTCGGTGTCCTTCCCGTCGCGTGGGGGAGTGGTGAGTCCGTCCTCCATCTTGCCGCTTTTGGGTGGCACATCACTGGGACTCTCAGCTCGGAGGGGCCAGTAGGCGCGACTAGGGCTGCTGGCCCGGAGGGGCCAACGAGTGAGAATGGGGCTGCTGGCCCGGAGGGACCAGCGGGTGCGACTGGGGCTGCTGGCCCGGAGGGGCCAGCGGGCGCGACTAGGGCTGCTGGCCCGGAGGGGCCAACGAGTGAGAATGGGGCTGCTGGCCCGGAGGGACCAGCGGGTGCGACTGGGGCTGCTGGCCCGGAGGGGCTTTTTGGTGCGACTGGGGCTGCTGGTCCGGAGGGACCTCAACAGCCCCAGTCGTGCCTGCTGGCCCCTCCGGACCAGCAGCCCCATTTGCGCCCGCTGGCCCCTCCGGGCCGGCAGTCCTAGTCGCGCCCGCTGGCCCCTCCGGGCCGGCAGCCCCCGTCACGTCCGCTGGTCCATCCGTGCCAGCAGCCCTGTTCGCCTCTGTTATCCCATCGGACTCAGTGCCATCTCTTGCCCTACCGCGCTACACGCGTGGCCCAGGCGGCAGCCTCCGACCCAGACCGTCAGTGAGCGCGCAGACCGTCGCACCACACCATGTGGCAGCGCGGTCCCTTGTCGCTCCACGTGTCTCCTCCACTCCTACAGTCGTGAATGGGGACCCTCGCACCAAGGCTCTCGGCCTGACCACTTCGGCCATCATTGCAAAACTTCATGTGGGCTCCCCACTAGGCTACGCCATGCTCCATTTCAAGCATCAGCATGCCGTCATGGCTACACTCGCGCGCATCCCACCTAGAGCTAGAGATTCACACGACCTCTCAGTCTGACCCATAGTACGTCCGGAGGACCCAGCCACCCTACACGAGGCTTGAGATTCTCCTACGGTCGCATACTAGGATGCTGCGTGTGCCGAAGAGCTCGCTGCAATCCGGCAGCACCACGTGTATGACCTCGTCGACCACCCTCTGGGTCAGAAGGCCATTGGTGCCAAGTGGGTCTTCCGGGCGCAAAGGGGAGTCAAACGGGTCCTTGGAAAAGTACAAGGCCCGCCTCACAGCCAAGGAATTTGCTCAGGTCCGCAGGGCTGATTACGACCAGATTTTTGCCCCAGTTGGTAGGTTCTCCACAAGCCGGACGCTCTTAAGCCTGGTTGTCCAGCATGGGTGGGAGTTGTATCAGATGGACGTGAGCAACGCTTTCCTCCATGGCTCACTGGAGGGTGAGGATCTCTACATGGTGCAGCCCCCAGGCTTTGACGACGGCACAGAGAGAGTGTGGCGGCTACAGAAGGCCCTCTATGGTCTGAAGAAGTCGCCTCGGTGCTCGAACTAGGAGATCAGCGGCACGCTCCTCCGCGGCGGCCTCCTGCGCAGTACCGCTAACCCCGCACTATTCGTCAACCTGTGAGGCCAGACCTTTGCTACTGTTCTGGTCTACATCGATGATCTCCTCATTGCGTTGCCAGACATGGCTGCCATCTATTGTGTCAAGGACCTGCTACACACCGCCTACCACATGAAGGAGCTCGAGCATGCTCGAGTCTTCTTGGGCATGGAGCTCGAGCATGACCGCTCCTAGGGCATCCTGCACGTCCACGAGGCTACCTATGTGGAGACCTTGTCCACTCACTTTGCCAAGGACTTGCCCCTCGTGCCGAGCACATCTTCACCCATATCACCTGATGGCCACGTGAAGCTGAAGAGTCCTGACCCAACCGTTGTGGGGGAGACAGTTGACGTGACCACATGTCAGTGAGTCATCGGGTCACTAATGTTCCTGGCGACGACGACGCGCCCAGACATCGTGTTCACCGTCAACATCCTAGCTCAATTTTCTCAGGAGATGTGTCGCCTCCACTTCTAGGCCACGACCCGAGTACTACGCAATGTCGTCTCGACTCTTCAGCAAGGTCTTATGTTCCGCTGCCAGCCGTCTATGCTCGCGGTGGGCTACACCGATAGCGGCTACGCTGACAATTTGAGCGGCAAGAGTTGCAGAAGCTAGATCTTTCTGATCGGTGGCACGGCTGTGTCCCGGCATAGTGGCAAGCAGGGGTGCATTGCACACAGCACTACTGAGGCCGAGTACGTGGCCCTTGGCTCAGGCGCATGTGAGAGTGTGTGGTTACCTCGTCTGTTGTCCGAGTTGTATCAATCCGTCGCATCCATCAGGTTGCATATGAGAATGAGAGTACCATGGCCATAACCGACAATGACGGCGTGCATCACACACGCACAAAGCACATCAACATTGAGAATCAATATGTGCATTCGTTGTTGCATGACGGCACCATCAACATTGTGTGGGTTGAGACAGCACGGCAGCTGGCTGACTTCCTGACCAAGGCATTAAAGCGCAACTCATTGAAGATGGCTGTGAGTTCGGTCGGCATGCATCCATGAGTTGTCCTCTTTGTCCCTACCTGTGTGTGTTTGCGTGCCTTGGGGGAGTCTGGCTGTTGATTGTGTCTCTGCCCGTCCATGTGCACTACGCTTGTGAGTCATGGGGGAGTGTTGGCTGTTTGCGCATGTCTCGTCGTGCTCTGGTGTGTCCTCCCGGCTTGTGTACATCGGCGTGCAGATGAATGACAACGAGATTCAACGCTGCTGGAGTGTCGGCCAGTGGAGCCGATGCACGTTAAGGCCTACTGGTAGTTCGCTGGAGCCTCCTCCCTCCGGCGACTTGCTTAGCTCCATAGGCAGGCCTCCTGGGCAGTAGGGCCGCCGGCGGTCACTGCCACCGCAGATGCTATTTGCATGCGTTTAGCGCTGGGTCTTACTGTACCATTGCGTCTGCAGCGTCATGCTCTGCCTAGGGTCCATGTCTCATGTTGCCTGGCATTGTTTGGCATCATGGAGCATCGTAGGCACTGCCTGGGTTTGGGCAGCCATAAATCTTTGCTGCTCTTTTTCTAGCTGTTTCTAACCACACGACTGTGTTCGTAGCGTCAGTATTGTGCTATGGTCCAGTTTTCAGGCAAATCGGACGATGCCTGGGTTTTGGGGTGTCGGCTGTGTGGCAGGGCTCACCGAGAAAACCCTGCCTGCCAGAAAACAAGTCTAGGACAATTTTCTGATTGTCTTGTTAGCTGAACAATAAGTTGTATAGAGCTGGGGGGGAGGTACAACTTGGAGGGTTCTCCCATTGTTTTTCATTCTTCAGTCCTAATCAATCACTTTCAGTTTTCAGCTGCATTATGGCGCTAACACAAGCGTGCGCGTTTCCGAGTAACAAACCCAGAGCATCCAGACTTAGACTCTAGAGTGGCAGACTGAGGGGGCAGTAGACTAAGCTAGACTAAGCTAGTCTCGTTGCAGGGTTTTCTTGGTGAGCCCTGCCAGACGGCCGACAACCCAAAACTCGGGTGTTGTCTGTTTTGCCTGAAAACTGGACCATACCATAATGCGGACGCTGCGAACGCAGTTGTGTGGTAAAAAACAGCTAGAAAAAAATGTAGCAAAGAGTTATGGCTAACCGAACCAAGGCAGTGCCTATGATGGTCTATGATGCCAACAATGCTACGCACCATGAGACATGGACCCTAGACAGAGCATGGCGTTACAGACGCAATAATACAGTCAGATCCAGCACTGGACGCATGTAGAAACCATGTGCGGTGGCGCTGATCACTAGTGGCCCGACCACGGACGAGGCCTGCCGATGGAGCTGAGCACGTTGCCGTAGGGAGAAGGCTCCAGCGAACTGCGTGTAGACCTCAGCGTGCGTGGGCCGTCAACGCAGTCTCTGTTGGTGTAGCCCAATGCGACAACAGACGGTTGTCGGTGGGACATGAGACCTTGCTGTGGAGTCCAGATGACATAGCGTAGTACTTGGATCGCGACCTCAAAGTGGAGGTGACGCGACTCGTGAGTTGACTGCGAACGCGATGTCTAGGCGCGTCGTCGTCGCCAGGAACATCAGTGACTTGATGACTCGCATGTACAAGGTCATGTCAACCGACTCCCTTACAACAGCTGGGTCAGAGCTCTTCAGCTTTGCCTGGCCATTGGGTGACATGGGTGAGGATGCGATTGGCACAAGGGGCAAGCCCTCCGCGAAGCGAGTGGATAGAGTTTTTACATAGGCGGCCTGATGGATGTGCTGGATGCCCTAGGAGCGATCATGCTCGAGCTCCATGCCTAGGAAGACTGGGGCATACCCGAGATCCTTCCTCTGATAGGTGGTGTGTAGTAGGTCCTTGACGCGCTGGATCGTAGCCACATCTGGCGACGCAATGAGGAGATCATTGACGTACATCAGGACAGCGATGAAGTTCTGGCCTCGAGGGGTGATGAACATTTTGGGGTCAGCAGTACTGTGCAGGTGGCCGCTGCGGAGGAGCGTGCGACTAATCTCCTGGTTCCACCACCAAGGCGACTACTTCAGGCCATAGAGGGCCTTTCCCAGCCACCTGACCTTCCTAGTGCTGTCCTCAAAGCTTGGAGGCTGTACCATGTAGAGCTCCTAACCCTCCAGCGAGCCATGGAGGAAAGCATTGCTCACGTCCATTTGATGCAGCCCCTACCCGTGCCGGGCAACCAGGCTGAAGAGCGCCCGGCTAGTGGAGAATCAGCAAACTGGGACAAAGATCTGATCGTAATCANCAGCCACCTGACCTTCCTAGTGCTGTCCTCAAAGCTTGGAGGCTGTACCATGTAGAGCTCCTAACCCTCCAGCGAGCCATGGAGGAAAGCATTGCTCACGTCCATTTGATGCAGCCCCTACCCGTGCTGGGCAACCAGGCTGAAGAGCGCCCGGCTAGTGGAGAATCAGCAAACTGGGGCAAAGATCTGATCGTAATCAACCCCAGGGACCTGAGCGAACCCCTTGGCTGTGAGGCGGGCCTTGTACTTTTCCAAGGACCCATCCGGATTCCACTTGCGCCGGAAGACCCACTTGGCACTGATGGTCTTCCGACCTGGAGGGAGATCAACGAGGTCATACACGTGGTGCTGCCGGATAGTAGCAAGCTCGTCGACGCAGGCAGCATCCCAATGTGTGGCCTCGAGAGAGGATTGAGCCTCGTGTAGGGTTGCTGGATCCTCCGGGCGCGCCATGGAGCGGACTGCAAGGGCATGTGCATCTCGAGCTCTAGGTGGGACACGAGTGAGCGCAACCGTAGCAGCATGCTAATGCTCGTGATGTAGCATGGCATAGCCCAGTGCAAAGCCCGGGTGGAGGTCTGTAATGATGGTTGAAGTGGTCAGGCTGAGGGCCTTGGTGCCATGGTCCCCACTCATTATTGTAGGAGTGGAAGAGACATGTGGGCCGAGGCGTCAGAGTGAGTGGTGTGGTGGTCTGCGCGCTCACGGAGGGCCCGGGTCGGAGGCTGCCGCCTGGACCACGTGTGTAGCGTGGTAGGGCAGTAGATGGCACTGAGTCCGAGGTGCTGGCGGAGGCAGACATAGCTGCTGGTGCGAAGGGACGAGCGAACGCGGACGGGTCTGGATACCCAGAAGGATCAGCAGACACGGACGGGGCTGCCGACGCAGAGGGACTAGTAGACTCGACAGGAGCTGTTGGTCGGGAGGGACCAACGGATGCGATAGGGACTACTGGCTTGGAGGAGCCAGCGGACGCGACGGGGGCTGTAGGCCTGGAGGGACTAGCGGACGCGACTGGGCCTGTCGGCACGGAGGGGCAAGTGGACGCAACTGGGGTTGCCGACCCGGAGGGGCTAGTGGACGCAACTGGGGTTGCCGACCCGGAGGAGCCAGCGGACGCAACTGGGGTTGCCGGCCTGGAGGAGCCAGCGGATGCGACTGGGGCTGCCGGCCCGGAGGAGCCAACGGACGCGACGCGGGATGTTGGCTCAGAGGGGCGAGTAGACACGATTGGGACTACCAGCTTGGAGGGACCATGTGATGTGCCCCTCGAAAACATCAGGATGGGGAACGGACTCATCACTCCCCTCCGTGATGGTAGGGACACCGACGACCCGGAGCGGACAAGGTTGCAAGGAAAAAGCCCCTCAGAGAAGAGGGCATCACAGCTCTCAACGATGTAGTGCCAGGAGGGACTCGAGAAACGCCAGGCCTTGGAGTGACGGGAGACACCGAGGAAGGTGCAAGGACACCCACGGGGGGCGAGCTTGCCTCTTTGCTGCGGGGCGGGCAGCGACACAATGGCCACTCAGGTTCAGACACAAGCGGGGTGGAGGTCAGCACGCTGACCGTACCAGTGCTGGTATGGCGTAGATTGGTGGGGAAGGGGTCCGTGGGGAATCCAATTCCAGACCCACGTCATGTAGGCCATGGCCTCAAAGTAGACGCCATCGGAGAGGCCGGACTTGACTTGCATGGTGCGGACGGTGTCAGCCATGGGGTGGTTCCACTGCTCAGAGAAGTCGTTTTGGGCCGGTGTATAAGATGCCGACGTCTCGTGATGGATACCGCGGGAGGCGAGGAAAGTCGTGGTCTCTCCCATGTACTCGCCACCGTGATCAAGGCAAAAGTAGTGGAGTGGCCGACCACACTCGTGCTCGGCACGGACAAGCCAGTCCCCAATGGTTTGAGCGACATCGCTATTCTTCGGAAGGCAGAAGACCCAACAGTAGTGAGAGTATTTGTCAGTGAGGGTGAGGACATAACGTCCATGCTCCTCGATAGACTTGGTAGGGAGAGGAACCATGACATTGGAATGGACGAGGTCCAGAGGGGCGGACGCATGGGAGAATGACTGGGGGTAGGTGGAGCACTGCATCTTGTCCTGAGCGCAGAAATACACTATGTGGGGCACGACTAGGGGAAGGATTCCGGGTCTAGGCCCTTGGCTGGCTGGGTACAGAGCATGCTGTCGATCGCAGCAGAGTGCACGTGGCAAAGGCGGCGGTGCAAGAGACGTTTGTGCTGCGGGGACAGTGTGCTGGTGACAAAGACATGGCCCGTCGGGACGGACAAGGAGGGGATGGGGGGATGGGAGGATAGACGAGGTACGTGCCACAGGTTGCCATGGGCGGTGGCGTTCAAAACCACAAGACCGGACGGATGTAATGAAACATTTCCAAGGCCACGCGAGTACAAAGCATCCATGCTCATGCGATCAAGGGCAGTGACGGACAGAAGGCTGAGCTGAAGACATGGGACGAAGAGGACGTCGAGCACAAAAACATCATCGGCATGACCAAGGAAACAAACGACGCCGATGCCGCGCACAGGTAACACCTGTATGGAGCTCGTCCGGATACCAGACACATGGCCAATAGGACCAAGCACACAGAAGGCCTCACGAGATGTGGTCGTGTGATGCGTGGCCCCGGAGTCGATGATCCAGGTCTCGACAGGGTCCTGGACCGGAGTCGCCAAATCATTGATAGTCACATGGCAACAAGCAAGGGACGCGGATGCTGTGGACGGTGGTGCGAACCGAGACTGCCAATCATCAAGCCACGCAACGTCGTCATGGAGAGGGGTGGAGGGCACGGTAGACGACGAGGCGGATGAGGAAGTAGGACATGTCCGCAACTGAGTCTCAGTCATGCAAGGCAGGGCTGACGGACACGAGGTAACGATACTCGCACTTTCATGGGAGAAGGGCAAGGCAGGCCAAGCTGGAGCGCGATGAACTGCTCCAACTCATGCTCGCGGGTCGACGATCCGGGAGTGTAGACGAAGTGCAGAGTGATTGCGCCGAAGCCCGGATAGAAGGAGGATTGCAACAAAGATGGACACGGAGGCGCCGATGGCTACGGATGATGCTGCTGTGGAGCTAGCGACAGCGGGACCAGCGAGGCTGTCGGAGGAGTGGTGCTGCTTGATGGGGTGGAGGCGTCAAGGATGGCAACATCGATGGCGGCAGAGGCGAGACGGTGCTCACGCTGGCAATGCATGGTGGCGATGACACGCGCCTCGTCTGTTGGTATTGGGCAAGTGTACCACCTATGTCCCGGCTGGCCACAGTTGTGACAGACACCACCACTAGACCTAGTCGGCTGCTACTACTATTGCTGCTGAGGGCCCTTGCCCTTCTTGCCCTTGTGCATCTTCTTTGCTAACAAGGAGGAGCTGGTGGATGCAGCTGCTGTGGGGGAAGCGACGGCCATGGAGGCAACTGTAGGGGAGGCGAGGGCCTTTGTGCGCTTGATGCGGGACTCCATATGAGCTTCCTCAATCCTGAGGAAGAGCTCATATGCCCAGGGCATGAGGGTACCCTAGGCCGCCATATTGGAAAGGACATCTTGGGAGTAGTGAACAAAGACTTCGGTGTACACGGTTGTGGTACCACGGTTGATGGTTAGGAGCGTAGCCAGAGGGGGTGGAGCAGTGATGTTGAGGCGACGGAGGATGTCCTCAGCTCGCTGCCAGTAGGAGGTGACCGTCTTGGTCTCCCCCATGTGCAGGGAGTTGAACTCTTGCAGTAGGCGGCTTGTCCTAGCCTCGCCGGATAGGCAATGGGGACGGGTGAGGACGTGCCATGCGACCGCAAGGTTTGGGGTCCTGCCGGCAGTGAAGTCGCCAAGGAAGGGCTCTAGGGCCAAGCGTGAAGCCGGAGGAGCGAGTGGGACGTGGACACGTGCGGCGCAACCAGCGTCATACAACTGGTCAGCCTGGGTGGGGTCGTACAAAAGGGTGTAGTACGCCCACAAGCCCTCACCCTGTGCCCAGAAACTAAGTTCCCAGCTCTGGAATTGCTCGCCGGCCTGAAGCGGCGAGGGCGGGGTCTCAAAGTCCTTTGGCCTAGGGTCGGCATCCGGAGTGAGACCAAGGACTGAAGTCATTGTCTGCCGTTGGTGCTGAGTTGCTGATGTTAGCATTGATGTCAGCCTAGGATGGCTGACATCAATAGCTGCTGTTGTGTTTTGTAGGGTGGCTGCCATAGAGTATTTGTCCTTGTATTTCTCCTTCTTTTTTTGTTGTTGTTGATAACACCAGTAGTGATGTCAACTGACAACTGCTGACGTCAATAGCGGCTGGTGTTAAGGCCGCTGCTGTGTTAGCTGTAGGGTAGCTGTTGCTACTACTGCTACCGCTGCTGCTGTTGCTACTGGTCTACCATTGCAATAGCTGCTCCGGCTGCTGCTGCTACAGGTGGTGGGGCAGCGGTTGCTACTACTGCTGCAACTGCTACTACTTTGGTTGCCGTTGCTTCTGTGGTTTCTGTTGCAATAGCAAATGCTATTGTTGTTGTTCCTACTGCAGCTGCTAAGCTGCTCCGTGCTGTTGCGGCTGCTGTGGCTGCTGCAGCGACTATGGCAGTGGCTGCAGCCGATGCAAAGCCGCTGATGGGGTGGACCCTTTTTTCTTCTTTTTTGTTGGTCACAATGAGCTCGCTGCTCGTTGTGAGTAGTGAGCTGCAAGCAGCGAGCTCGCTACTGTCTACTTGTAATTCGCTGCTCGCTACGAGTAGCGAGCTTGCTGCTTGCAGCTCGCTGCTCATAGCAAGCAGCGGGCTGCGAGCAGTTATAGCTGCTGGTGCTACTGGCTACTACTTCAGCGACTGATGCTGGCTATTACTTCAGCGATTGGTGCTGGCTGCTGCTACCGCTCGCTTCTACCGGCTGCTGCTTGCTGCTGTTGCTGCTACAGCCCGCTACTGCTGCTGCTTGCTACTACTGCTGTTGTAGCCTTCTGGTGTTGCTACTGGCTATTGTAGCTGCTGCTTGCTGTTTCTGCTTCTGCTGCTACTGCTGCTACGAGCTGCTACTGCTGGCTGTTGCTACTACGGGTTGCTGTTGCTGCGGGCTGCTGCTGCTGTGTGCTACTGCTACTGTGAGTTGCTACAAGCTGCCAAAACTCTCGGCTGCTGCTGTTGCACGCAGCTGCTGCTGGATGTTGCTGCCACAGCTCGCTGCTACTACAAGCTGGTGCTGCTGCTGCGGGTTGCTGCTGCTACTTGCTGCTATTGCCAGTCACTGCACCTAGGTTAGGTTGCCACGTGCGTCGTCTTCGCGATGCGTGACGTCACTGGCCGCTCACGTCCTCGCGTCACGCATGGGGGTCAGTGCTGCCGGAAAAAAACCGGTAGCATTTCTCTGTGCCTAGTGGCCGTGGGAAAAAATCTGACGCCGCCACCAGGCGGGTCAATACTGCTGGAAAAAATCCGGCAGGATTTCCCCTGCACTGGCGTGTTTGGGGGTCCGCCGATGTTGTCTGGAACCTGTACACCAGTCTTCTACTACTGCTACTGCTATGCTTTGGTTCTGATCCCAAGCTGGAAATGCTAGGCAACAAGTTGGAATAGCAACGTTGTTGATGTAGCATGCGGGCTTACACACTCGTTGCTTAGTGTGCTGCCCCCTCAGTCTGCCGCTGTAGAGTCTAAGTCTGGATGCTCTGGGTTTGTTACTCAGAAATGCGCGTGCTAGTGTTGGCGCCACAAAGCAGCTGAAAACTGAAAGGGACTGATTAGGAATGAAGAATGAAGACCAATGGGATACCCATCCAAGTTCTAGCTCCCCCTAGCTTTGTAGAGCTTGTTACTCAGCTAACCAGCCAATCAGAAAAGATCTAGACCTATTTTCTGGCAGGCAGGGTTGTCTCGGTGAGCCATGCGAGATGGCCGACAGCCAAAAACCCGGGCATTGTCCGTTTTGCCTACAAACTTGACCATACCATAATGCTGATGATGCAAACGCAGTCGTGTGGTTAGAAACAACTAGAAGAATAGCAGCAAAGAGTTATGGCTGCCCAAACCCAGGCAGTGTCTATGATGGTCTATGATGCCAAACAGTGCCATGCAACATGAGACTTGGACCCTAGATAGAGCATGATGCTGCAGACGCAATAGTACAGTCAGATCCAGCGCTGGAGGCATGCAGACACCATTTACGGTGGCAGTGACCGCCGGCGGCCTGACCGCCAAGGAGGCCTGCCGATGGAGCTTAGCACGTTGCCGCAGGGAGGAGGCTCTAGCAAATTGCGTGTAGACCTCAGCGTGCGGCGGCTCCACCAAACGACACTCCAGCAGCGTCGAGTCTCGCCGTCAGTCATCTGCATGCTGATGTACACAAGCCGGGAGGACACAGCAGAGCACAATGAAAGATGCAAAAAAACCAACACCATTGAAGTGCAACCTGGAGGGATAAAAAGACGCTTGATGTAGGGAAATGTGGAAGTGACCCACTCACGCATCTCCTTGGTGCGTTGAGGGCCCCACATGTCAAGCAACAAGAGGAGCTTCACGCGGCCAGGTTATCGTTGTTTTGCCTCACACAAGCGGGTGTACCATGAATGAAGCACAAAACGAAACCACATGTGTGTGGTCTCGTCATTTGCCTTAGATAGAATTTAATTAGGGCATGCAGGTCCATGCGAAAAACGAACATGAGCTCTGTGTGTGAGTGCATTGCAAAACAACAAGAAATTTGCTACGTCTGGAATGCGCAATACAAAAGAACAAGGAGAGATTACAAATGAGTCCCTAGCAGGCTTATGTAGGGGCCCCGGCAGCTAGCCCCACCGGGCCCTGTCACCCCCGATGAGCCCAAACGAGTCAGCGGGGAGAGCACACTGCACAGACCACATGAAAAAAAAAGTGGTCTCCTTGAGGCACCAGAATATCTTGCCAACGCCTGGGTCTCGACCACCGAGAAAATACAAGCAATGCTAGAATCACTCAAAATGAGTGTCCAGAAATCACAAATGGCTTTCCAAACATCGGAAGCCCTACTACAACCATTGGGTCTCCTCGTTGCACTGGTACAGTCCACCGGGTGCATGGGTCTGAACCCATCGAGAAAACTCTCCTCCCAACAAGCCAACAGGGTTGTCGGAACACATCGACCGCGTCTCGCCGACGCTATCGTAGGTGCTGGAGAAGTCTCGATACACTCAAGAGGCCCGTCGTGTCGTCACGCTCTCCTCCACCATATACCACCAACGTGGGGTACATGGGTAATCCATCCGCGTCGATCGTGACGAGTGGAGGCCACACAAACCAACACTCTCCCTGGCTGACATAGCCGTCAACGCCACAACAAGTGATTCAAGGTACGGAACAACAGCGTATGCAAAACCACAGTCTACACAAGTCAACCGCACGCACACACACACACACACACACACACACACACACACACACACACACATCTGCTGCCTATCCAAGCACAATGGCTAGGCACGATGTCCCTCTGAAGGAGAATGAAGGTCAGAAGGTCTCCTCATGACACTGGAACATCCTGCCAAGTGTCTGAGTCTCAACCATCTGAGGATTCATGCACGTCATACACAAGTCATACAACAAGAGGGTTTCCTTGTGATAGTGGCAGTGCCAGTGCCTGGGTCTTAACCGCTAAAAGCAATCCAATAGGTGTCCGTATGCCGTTGACAATAGCAACATCAACCAACATACATGATCATAGGGGGATCTCCTCGTAACACGGGTGCAACTCACCACGTGTCCGGGTCTCGAGCACTATGAGCAATGGAGCTTGCATGCACATGCCACATGTAGTATGGCCACATACCAAGACACAAGATCACATGGTCTCCTTGTGACACTGGTACAACCCACCAAGTGTCCGGGTCTCGACCAACAGAGTGCTACCACACACATGCAGCTGTGCAGGAATTTAGCATGAGCCACATGCCGACTGCTGTAGTATGCTCATAATAGAGCATGGACCCCTCGCCATGCATCTCCCATGACGTCGCGTCAGGTCGAGGTCCACACAACACTCCCCCTGGGCAGATGAATCTGGGGGCAATGTCCTCGATGGAGATGCTGATACCATAGGTAAACAGATCCTGGGTGATGAATCATGTGGTCTCTCCATCATGCATAAATAGCTCTTGTGACTGCCAAGGGTCCCAACTCACAATCTCTCCTCTCTCCTCTCTACTACGATGCATCTGTATACGCCGAATGAAAGGGAATGGACAAGTAGCACGCAAGCATGGATGAAGCGGCGGAGCTAGCCTCCAAGGCCGGATAGAGCACCCTGAAGCACAGGGGTGTACCGCCAGAAGAGGAGGAGGGATGGAACGACCAACTGGACCACCACACATAGACAAAGATGACAATGGAGCAGCTGACATGACTAGATGAAGGTACACTATGGCAAAAGGAGTAGAAGGAGAAGCGATGATGGAGTTGACAGGCATGAGCATGGTGGAAACTAAAGGCATGCTCACCTCTCCTGTGGTAGTGTTTCCATCGGACGTCATACTCAGAGTTGGTACGAGATCCTCCTCGAGCATGGGTGTACGAGATCGTGATGGTGGAAAGCTCGTGTCGACAGTGGTGGTGCTCCCCTACTCTGACAGACGCTCCCGCGCCGCTATCACCTCCAGCTGTAGCATCTCCACACGCTCTTGTAAGTCAGTGTAATCTACCTCGGACATGTGGAGGTGGCCCATGTCTGCCTCACGTAGGATGAACTCTGTCGCATTAGATACTGCACATGCAGAGTGTAGAACTCACAAGTACAACTCCATCTGCGTCACTGCTACTGAAGACAATGGAGCCGGTGTAGCTGCATCCTCCTTGGGATCAACCAAACTCATAGTGTGCAAAGATGTTGGAAAATCGGACGCAACGGAAGGTGTGACATCCTCACCGCAGCTCGTGTCTGTCAGAGTAGGAAGGATGAGTGGTCGTGTGTCGAGAGAGAAGGAGAAGGAGGAATTGACAGAGTCCGTGGAGCATGTGGAAATGTCGTGCCTGCAGGTAATGCCACTCTCAACGTTGATGTGATCACCAGGGTCACCTACAGATGAACGCATGAGGGCAGAACTCAGCTCCTACTTATGAGGTGACTCCACCCGCGTGGTTGGATGTGTTACACTGTCCTCAACTCCTAGTGTAGTGAATACGGTTGTGTAGGACTTTGGCTTGACGATTGATCCAATGCTAGTCAAGGCAACGAGCAAGCGTAGCTAGCACTCATGCATCGTCTCACTGAGAAGACTGGTCGTTGTCACCCTCTCAATGATGGAGTGAGGATCATCATCTGAATGCGTCATGTGTGTCGCTGCTTCGCCATGTGTAGTGAAGCCCGCAGACTCTGTGAACATGGGCGACTCTGACACTGAAGCTAGTCCTCAGGTAGCGCTAATGACACGGTCGAGCCTGTTGTGTCTGCTACAACACATACCCCGGTGACATCTCTCAGTAATACTACTCTCAGGAATGCCTCAACCTATGAAAGACCAGCCGGTCCACTCTGCTCATGCATTGCAACCGCTGCCCGACTGGTGTGAGCCTCGTGCACCAACGTCCCCCAAAGTTTGTAAGGGACATCCTCATCCGTACAAGAGTCCTGTGCCAGTGCCGGGCCGCCACTGGTCGAAGTCGCAAGTGGCAGTGCCCAAGGACCATTGTACTTTGTAATGTTTTCTGTGTTATGCTTCATGGCGTAAGCTGTGATTGCTTGTTTCGTATTCCTCTTATCCTTCCCTCGTCTTCCGGTGCATCTCCTCTTGTTCATGTCGTCTCCACGTTGTCACCTGCCCATGCCAATCTCCTGCATTGCTGCTTCTGTCACATTCACGGTATTGCTATTCAGCACCTCTTGTGCCACCGTCGTGTTGTCGGCCATGACCCGGCCAAGTTTGCATCCCCATGTTCCACCACCTTGTTTTACTGTGCTCGTGGAAAAATGCATCGTTCTCCGTTCACACCCACCAATTCCACCACAGCACATCCCCTTGACTTGGTCCACGCTGACGTTATAGGCCCCTTGCCTCACGACTTTTTTGGCAGCCTTGGTCACTATGTCCTTTGCCTCACTGATGACTTCTCGCGTTACCGTTGGGTCTTTGCCCTTTGCCACAAGAGTGGCGTGAATGACCTTCTTGAAACTTGGCTCCCTCATGCCGAGTGAGCTTGCCTTCGTCCCCTGCGTGTCTTCCGGAGCGACCGAGGTGGTGAATTTTTGGATCCCACCTCTCGCTTCCTTTAATCCCGTGGCGTCTGCATCGATTCCTTTGTGCCCTACACACCTCAACAAAATGACATCTCCAAATACTGGAACCGCACGCTAGCTGACGGTGTACGCTCCATTCTCTCCTATTCTGGTCAGTCTCCCCTCTTTTCTTTTAGGGCCATGTCCTACATGACCTGGGTATGGAACCGTGTTCCTCACTATCCTCTCCCCCACTATGTCACCCCCTTTGAGCGCTGGACGGGCCGTCTTGCTGATCTTCTCCTTGTCCGTGTTTGGGGATCCCTTGCCTCTGTCTTGCTCCCTGCCGCGCCCCGGGATGGTAAGCTCTCTCCCCGGGAGCGCCTTTGTGTCTTTCTTAGTATTTCTCCCTTCTACAAAACCTGGCTCTTCTGGGATCCTCTTCGTTGTTGTTTCATTGAGTCACGTGATGCTCTCTTCTTTGAATACTTGTTTGAGCGTGACATTCCTTGTCTTTCCTCAGGCTCTCTTCCTCTGTCCTCTTGTGGTGGAGGAGGTCTTTCTCCCTCTTAGCCTGTCGTTTCCCCCTCTGTGCATCTGTTGCTTGCCCGATCTGAGTCCTCCATTTCTTTTGCATTGGTAGTTGACTCTGTTCTATCCCCCTCTACTGTACCATATGCCGCCTCTGAGCCTTATGCTTCTTCTACATCAGTGCCTGACTCTGCTTTGTCCCCCTCATTTAGGCCCTCTACTGCCTTTGAGCCCTCTGCCCTATTGAGCCATCTGCCTTGTCTATGCCGTCTCCTGCCTCTTAGCCCTCTGCCTCTAATACACCGCTTACTCCAGCTGCGCCGCCTATCCCTCATATGCCTCTGGCGCTTGAGCCATACTCTGTCTGTAAACCAGCCTCTCATGTGGCTCCTGCGTCTCCCAACACTTGGGGTGGTCGCCTCTGTGCACGTCCCATTCCCCCTCGCCATGCTGTCTCTTGTGAGCCTGGTCTCCGCACCCTTGGCCTCGTGACCACCTCACCACCCATTGCAATATCTGTTGTGCAACCCAGTACTACCCTTGGGTACTCCCTCATTGAGCAGGAGTTCCACTTGACTCTTGATTCTTCTATGGCTGGGCATTTTGCCTCCTACTTTGCAACTGTTGGTTTTCCCCCTGTTGAACCTGAGCCCTTGACAGTGCAGGGTGCTCACAGTGCGTCCAACTCCAACTTTTGAGAACATGCCATGCGAGCGAAACTTGATGCTCTCTCTGAGCATGGTGTCTACGAGTTGGTTGGCCTTCCCTAGGACGCAAAGCAGTAGCAACAAAATGGGTTCACCGATGGAAGTTGAACCCTGATGATATGATTGAATGGTACAAGGCACGACTCACAGCCAAGGGATTCTCGCAAGTCCCCAGGGTTGACTTTGACGAGACCTTTGCCCTGGTTGGACGATGCATTACTGCCAGGGCATTACTCAGTGTGGTGGCCCAACATGACTGGGAACTCAAGCAGATGGATGTCAACAATGCTTTTCTTCATGGGAAACTGGACGAGGAGATCTACATGGTCCAGCCGACCGGCTTCACGGATGGAACAAATTGCGTATGGCGGCTGCGCAAGGTCCTCTATGGGCTCAAACAAGTTCCACGTTGTTGGAGCTAGGAGATCACATCCCCCCTGGAAAAGGGATGTTGCAGGAGAAGCACAGTGGATCCCACCTTGTTCCTCAGGGCCTCATCTGGACAACTTGTTGCTATTCTTGTCTATGTGGATGACCTCTTGATCGCCTCTCCCAGCGTCACAGTTGTCCAGTCCGCGAGAGTTCTCATGCAGTCTGCACACAAGATGAAGGACCTTGGTCCAGCTCATGTCTTTCTGAACATGGAGCTAGAGCGTGATCGCCCTCTCCACACCTTGCATGTCCATGAGGCTGCGTATGTTCGCAGCCTGGGGGATCGTTTTGGGCCACTTCTCATGGATCTTCCCTCAACTTCTACACCCACAATCCCAGCAAGCCAATCCTTACTGAAGTCTTCAAAGCCGTCATCGTTGGAGGAGACTGTCAATGTTGCAGACTACCTCAGGGCCGTTGGCTCTTTGATGTGTTTTTCCACCACCACACGTGCTGACGTTGTCTTTGTAGTGAACTTCCTTTCTCAGTTCTCCCAGTTTCCTAGAGAGCATCTTCTTGACGTCGCATTGCTTGTGGTATGCTACGTTCTTTCCATACGAAGAAGTAGATTGTTGTTTTGTGCACAACTCTCAGTGATTGTGGATGGATTCACTAATAGCAATTGGGCACATGACGAAGATGCATGGAGTAGAAAAGGATAAATCTATTTGATTGGTGGCACAGATGTCTCTTGGAAGAGCGGAAAGCAAGGGGTTTGTGCCCACAACGCAGCTGAGGCTAAGTATGTGGCCCTTGGCACAGGTATGTGTGAAGCTATCTGGCTCTATCGCCGGTTGTAGCAATTGCGTGTACACATTTGTTTTCTCACTCTGCGCTGTGAAAATCAAAGCACAAAAGCCATTGCAGAAAACAATGGCATGTATCATTTATACATCAAGCACATCGATGTGGAGCATCACTTTTTCTATGAGTGCATTGCGGCTGGCATTGTCCGAGTTGCTTGGGTGGACACAAGGTCACAGAGAGCTAAATTTCTCACTAAGGCACTCAACAGAAATGTCTTCAAGTGTGCCGTAAATGCAGTTGGTCTCACATATCCCCATGACCTCGGGTGAGGTGCTTGGTGTCAGCCTATCCCGTTTTTCACCACCACGCTTATGCATTCCTGTATGTGCCTGTTGACATGGTCCGAGGGATGCTCGCCTGCGGGTCATGCGGGATTGTTGGAGTTATGTCCTGTTCCTTGACCACTCACATATATGTTCCCCCTTGTCTAACTTCCATTGAAACACACACACACACACACACACACACACACACTTGTACAGATTGAGAGATCATGGCTACACCTGGGGGGATGGTGCCCAAGAGCGCTCCTACTGATATCACCAGACTCATCAAGCATCTCAAGCGACCCAGGAGTTCCCTCTGGCATCAGCATGGCTCAAAGTTGACTATCGTGTTATGATGTGGTAGATGCCAGGGCTAGTACATTCACACTACCGTTC
>SZWC01003008.1:150066-177234 GCA_023375785.1 Penium margaritaceum | reverse complement strand
AGGCGGAGGTAACTTGCAAACCCTTGCTTTTCGTCATCACGTTCACCTGCCTTGTGGGTGGTGTGTACACGTCTGAACCTGCATCACTGTGAACCGATGCATGTTAGGTATACAACCACAATTGTCGTTTTGGGATGAAAAGAGACCCGAACCTGCTGGTTTGCAAAAGACCGGTTTGCGAGAAATGTCGTACATTGCTGTCCTAGACCGGGGCCCGTTTTAGGCTATGCAGATCAGAATTCGCCAAAAAAAGGACTAACCAGTATCGCCTCCACAGGTTGCAAACGAATAAAAATGCAGGAGAGCTGAGTGACTGGCATTGTTTCGTGTCCATCGCTCGCTCAAAATGCAAATATGATTCTCCGCCGACAATTAGGCTCCCCTTATTCATGGGCTCGCTTGAGCGAACCTACGCGTCCCCAAAGCAATTATGTATTTCGTTTTACTCACGAAGATGTAGTTCATGAGTAAAGAGTAAAGAAGAAGGAGTCGTCCTGCGGACGACTCTTTATACAATTGGGCGACCAAATATGTTGAGTACGAAGCCCCTTGCGAAGGCTCCCCGTCGCCCCACTTAAAACTGTAATTTTCCCGAACTCAGTACTCGTCTACCACATACGCGCCCTCGCTGGGAGCTCCGATGATGCCGAGCGTGAACTCCAGTGCCAGCAAGGCGTGGAATTTCAACTGCCACAGCATGTACACGCAGTACGTTACTTCGCAACTGCTACATGTACTTTCTTTCCCAGCAAATGCACAAGAATCTCCTTAAAGTGCACGGTTTCCGCATTCACCACGGTCAAAGTCGGTTCTTTCCTCATCAGTTCAGCCGTAAGACTGTCGCACATCATGCTCTTGAATTTTGTAACGTTCTCATACCAAAAAATTGAACAATGCGAACATGAATGCAAGTTGCAGTAGCTCCACCGCAGTACAACGCGTTCTAATTCCGCTATGAATCCGATTTTCACCCACCAGATGTGGGCCCTCGTCCTGCATTTCCTGGAAATTGCTTTTTCAGTCGAGAGGGCCCACTCTCGCTCCGCCTTGGAACCGCGAGAGTCTAAACTCTCGTCGCGCAAGGACCGGGATATTTAACTACAGATGTGCGACTCCAAAGTCTCGTTTGACGAACTTTAGCTGCAGGTGACTCGTCTGTGGGAGTGGGGGCATTTTTCACCTCATCCCATTCCCTACTATTCCTTCCCCTCCGGCTACTGACTTTCCAGCTTCAACCACAAACCTGCTTGTCCGTTTGGCATCGGCCGAAAGCCAAGACGGATCCGTCTTGCTCAGACAGACTCCTACTCCAGAAACGGAGAACCGAGCCGCCTAGGTTAGGCTGTTGACGTGGAACTAAACCTGGTTGAAGCCTTTGACCGGGATCCCCGTCGATGCCTCCAGTCGCTGCGTGCCATGTATGAATCCGTGTTGCACTTTAGTGTATCCGTTAATCCGCGTTCTTGAGTCGACCGAGGCCAAACGTACCCTCAGTCTCGCTTGTCTTGATTGGTGTGTTCTGTCGCACTCGTCACAAGGGGTGTGTTATGTCGTGCTTTTCTGAATTGGTGAAGTGTTGTGTTCTGTTGCACTCGTCTGAAGTGGTGTCTTCTGTCGTACCCGTCTAAAGTCAAATCCTTTCACTCCGTGCGTTGTCGTTGCTGCATGGCTTGCAATGCAACCTGCAGCAAGTGGGGCTACTGCGGATCTAGTTCCGACTACTGTGGCACTGGCTGCCAGTCTGGTCCATGCAGCAGCAGCAGCGGGGGTGGCAGTCCCACTCCCACTCCCGCCCCATCTCCAGGTTCGTCCATACTGAAACTGCGCTCTAATGGACCCACTGACTGATTTATGCGAAACTTGTGCTATCGTTTCGCTCATGCCGACTACAAGTTTTGCCGCAGCCAAGTCGTGCGGGCCTCCGTACGACATGGCGCCTTCTTGCTTGAGCAGCTCAAGCAAGAAGCGCCGGAGCTCAACTTGAGCTCCGGCGCTCTGCGGCGGAGCTCAAGCAGAAGGCTCAACCTTACCTCACAACTGAGGCCTGATGCACGCAACGCCGTCGCAGCATGCAACATCAATGCTCCTTAGGAGTAGCTTACATTGCCGAGAGGGGGCCCTGATCTGTAGTGGTGTCGTCGTCACTGCTGGAAATCGGCCGCTTGATGGCGTTTCCGTAGAGTGACGCGGTTCCAGGAGTAGCTTACATTGCCGAGAAAATCTGTAGTATGCCTTGTTCGAGCACAAAAATTGTGTGGTCTGAAGCTCATATGGATGCGAAAGGTTGATTCTTCTGAACCCCCGGCTCACTTACACCCTCTCCCATTTCCATCGCTGTGACCCTACTTCCAGTCTGTGCTTAAATCACAGGATTGGGGTCAGGAGAGCATTCACATTGACCTGAAGAGGTTCCCGAGCAATCCTATTTTTTTGTTCCTGTTTTTCACGTTCTGCCCCGTTGCTTTGCGTAGTATGACTTGTTAGTACCGTGATCCATGATGCATTCCTTGCCTTGCCTTACTTCCAGGTTCTGTGACTGGAGACTCGACTTACCTTCTTTCCAAATCTTCTGTTCATTGAGTCTACTAATCCAGGTGGCTTAGCTTCAGAGTACCTGAACCCTCACAATGCCGCGCGTGCTGCCGTTGGTGTGCGGCCACTCTCATGGAGCAATGACTGTGAGTTCAGAAGCTGCAAACGCTGGTCGTCTGAGATAGGGACCACCACTTTTTTCGTCATTTGAACGAGGAGGTTTTTGCAGTTTGATGGCAACATCATGCAGATAAGGACTACAAAAACTTGCGGCGTGATCTGCTCAGCTATGCAAGATCCTGGCCGGCGTTATCAGTGTGGACATGTGCCATCAGTGTTACTATCTTTGTTGCCGTGTGCCATCATTGTCGCTTGTCATGATGTGAATCATGTTCCCTGTTCCAATGTATTTTTTGAACGTGGTCCCAGTTTTCTCACAACCGTAAACACTATTGTGGTCCTTCATTCCATTCCCCACCACCACCGTTATCAAGGCTTGGTATTGAGCAGGGATGGTAAACCGCGGTATTGAGTACCGTGGTACCAAAGTACCAGGGTACACGAGTACCACGGTACTCGTACCGCGGTACACAAGATTTTTGGCGGGTCAGTACCGATACCAGTACCGGTACCGCGTTACCAACGGTAGTAGTAAACTACCGTGGTATTCCAGTCGTACCGCGGTACATCCTGTACCGTAGATTGTAAAACTCATTTTTCGAGTGGGGAAATTGACTAATACTGAAATCCTAGCGCGGGTTAAGTAAAAAACCGTTGCAAATGTGTATAACAGGCTAAAAAATGGTGAATTCAAATACAACTTCGCGACTGTTGCTTTGAGTTTTGAAGTACCGCGGTACACAAGAGGGGTACCCCTTGAGGTGGGTACCGATACCGTACTGGGTACCGCCAAAAGAATACTGGCACCGCGGAACCACGATACCACGGTACAAAAACGCAGTATACTGGTAGTACTGCTGCCATCCCTGGTATTGAGTGCTGCTGTAGTCCTAAGACTCATCCATTGCACCATGATTCAGCGCAGGGATGGCGGCGGTAGTACTACCGATACCGCGGTATACTGCGGTTTTGTACTGCGGTATCTTGGTACCGCGGCACCGATATTATTTTTGCGGTACCGGTACGGTATCGGTACTCAGCATGAGGGGTACCCCTCTTATGTACCGCAGTACCGTACTGTGGTATTGTACCGTAGTACTTTCAAAATCAAGGAAAAGAGCTACGTCTGTACTGTTTTTTACCCACTTTTCACGAATTTCAGGGTCGCAAACGATTATTTACACTCTTTTTTTCACGGTGCTTGAATCTCACATAAAACATTAGTGGTTCTACAATCTACGGTACAATATGTAACGCCGTACTTTCTAAATGCCGCGGTACTTTACTACTACCGTTGGTAACGCGGTACCGGTACCAGTATCGGTAGTAACCCGCCAGAAGAGTAGGATACTGCGGTATTGAGTACCGCGGTATTGAGAACCGCGGTACCAGAATACCGCGGTACTCTGGTACCGCGGTTTGCCATCCCTGATTCAGCGTAGTCAAAATGGTCATCATTGCACTGCTTCTCCTGTTTTGCAGTGGCGGCACGTGCTCAGCGATGGGCCAACAATCTGGGCAGCCTCAACTGTTGGATGCAGCATGGCGACGCCGATGGCATTGGCCAGAACCTAGCATGGTCCAGTGGATCACGCACCTTCAGTGGCACTGACGCCACAAACATGTGGGTGGCTGAGAGAGCCAAGTACCGGTACCAGGTGTTCGACCCCAACACGAATGCCGCGGGCTGCACAACAGGGTATTGGGGGGACTGCGCACACTACACGCAGGTCAGCAATGACTCTCCCTTGACCTATTGAAATGATCTGCAAATTATGTTGAAACGCATGAAATTCCCACTGGTTCACACATTCTCTGCTTATGTGTCGTTAAACACATCATGAAAACAAGTAGAAGAAGTATAAGAAGAGGAGGAGGAGGAAGAAGAAGAAGAAGAAGAAGAAGAAGCAGGAGGGGGAGAAGGAGAAGAAGTAGAAGAATTAGAGACTAGAAAAGGAAATGAAGAGGAAGAGAGCAGACAAACCAAAACAATGCACAACGTGCTCACTGACCAGTGTCCGAGTCTACCAAGTTGTATGTATGGCTATGTCCCAGTACGTTTGGCCCAGATGTTGTGATGTCCAAGACAAAGTGCCCCCATTCCCACAGGACACAAGGTATTGCACAAGCATAGACAATTTCATGTGCACTTGAAGTGTCCATGCAATTGAATTGCACATGCAAGAGCTGTGGTTGAAAGTGCTCTTATGAATGCGCAGGTGGTGTGGGCTGCCACAACGCACATTGGCTGTGGTATTGCGACTTGCCGTGGTGATGTCAAAGTAATAGTTTGTGACTACTGGCCTCCCGGCAACGTCAGGGGCCAGTTCCCATACGGTAAGTGAAACTGCATGTGCTGGATGAACAGTTTAGCTGTGCGTTGAAGGCTGACTTTGATTAGACTGCTTTGCATATGCATCAAACAATTATTCGTGCATTCTTGCATCAGCCATGATAGCCTCCTTCCTCCTACTCCTTCTCCTCTTCAGCGTCGTTTTCTTCCTCCTTATCCTCCTCGTCCGCCTCATCCTCCCCTGCTCCTCGTGCTCCTTTCCCTCCTCCTTGTCTCCCTTGTCCTCATTTTTGTCCTCGTCCTCATCCTCTTCCTCCTCCTCGTCCTTGTCCTCATCCTTGTCCTAGTCCTTGTCCTCATCCTCATCCTCGTCCTTGTCCTTGTCCGCATCCTCATATGCGTCCCCTTCCTTTTCCTTGTCCTCTTTCTTCACCCCATCCTCAACTTCATCCACGGCATCCTCCTACTCAACCTTCTCAAAGACCCAATCTCCCCTCATTTTCCTCATCCTCCTCCACCTCCAATCTTCCCTCATCCCCTTCTTCTCCCCCTCGTACGAACTTCTCTTCCCATCCTTTCCCTTCCTACCATTCCCCTGCCTGTTCCTGGTCTCATCCCCCTTAATTGTCGTCTACCCCCTCCCCACCCCCCCTCACCTCTCCCCTCTATATTCCATTGATGTTTGTCCCTCTGGTGTTGTTTTTGCACGCGAACAGGACGCCGGTGAGCAGGGTTTGGGAAGAAGACCTCAAGCAGCTGGTCCTATGGCCAAGATCTTATAGTCTGGGCTGGAGGTTTTATCTGGTCACCACAAAAGAGTTCAAGTTCAAACCCCTAGATTGGTTGGGCTGTAAGAGATATAGTTAGTCAGGTCGTTTTCATGTACTGTGTATCCTGTAGAGTGATCTTCCAGAAAGTTTTTCTGAGTGTTTGATACAAAGAACTATCTGGCAACAGCTGCAGAAACAATGCAACAAGTTTTTGTCCAACCTACTTGTGCCTGAGTACGTATTTTGTAGTGTATTGAGGAACTCTAGCTAAGGAGAGTGTGAGGAGGATCCCTGCAATGGTACCAGTTTTTTCTTAATGCAGTGAAGTTGTCTTCTAAACAGCTCTCCCCACCGGCGGAAAAAAAAACCGTCAGTATGCTTTCCTTCATGGCAACAACTACACTCCAACAAACAATTTCCTCCATTCGTTTCTGCAATTGATGTGGAGGGATTGGTGGCAGCTCTTAACTAACGGATAATACCTACTGCCCTCCTCAAACAAAAGTCAAAGTTGTACGAGTGAAAGTTTGTATGTATCTTTGAACCCATAAACTTACTTTAATCTATTTGCTGTCTATGGAAACTCCGTAAGGTAAAGTAAGGTAAGGTAATACATGATGGATATAGGATGCCAATCAGTGACCACAGTGAGTTTCATGGAAAAAAATCATCACATACAACAGATGCATAAAGAATGTCTTCATGGATTTGTAGCACTTTACAGAACTTGATTCGAAATCCAGTTGAGGGAGATGAAATTTCAAGGTTTGGTGGCAGTGGGTCCGGTTCAAGTGACGGCTCTTGCACTACCAGCACCAATGACGGCCTGAATCATTGGCCAGGGAGGCTTCGAGCAGCCTTCAAGGTAGCAAGGCGGCAGGAGGAACTTCAGGGAGCTTAAAGGAAGGTTCTCAACAAGATTATTAGTTGTGCACATGGCAGGGATGGTAATTCTCTTGTGTGAGAGTGTGACTGCCATGCATCTCGCCAGGCTAGGAGTGTGTTCGGAGGTGAACTTTGGAAGGTTGGTTATTCAAGCTTCATGTGCCAATGAGGTGTAGTCAGAATTGTTAGAAAATTGTGCTAACGTACTCTTTCATCCATGAGTCAAACAGCCATTCACGCTCTCTACACAGCTTTTCACGCTGCCATATTTTTGTCTCTGAAACTGCAACTTATCTCTCACATACAATTGGTCCTGCCTAGCGGCTCTTGGTAAGCCTAATCACCTTCTTGAGGGCTGCCTAATGTTCTAACACTGGTATGAGAGCTAGAACAAGGCCTTGCCTCATCCTTGAGGCATCTCTTGCACACAAGTGTGTGAGAGAGGCCCGTTTGTTGGCCAATGTTGCAGTTTACATGACAACATCCGCTTCCGCGGTGACTAGCGTCGACATTGCCAAGTTCAAAGGCAAGACGTTCTTCAACTGGAGAAACAACATGAAAATGATGCTGGTGGAGAAGGGACTCTAGAGCCATGTGAGCAAGGCTGAGTGTGTTGAAACATCCCTCTTCGCTGCCGGGACCTCTACCCACCGCGAGAAGCGGGACTGCACGCTCGCTACCATTGACCTCCACCGCGCCGAATGGCGGCAACTCCTTGTTTACGGCATCCTCACCCTAAAATAGGTTTGGAAGTCCACCTATGCTTCCAAGTTGATCCTCATGAACATGCAGCTACGTCGTCATTTTTACACCGTGAAGATGGATGAGTCGGGTTCCATGATCCATTGTCTCAACATGGTGAAAGATTTGGCTGACCATGTATTCATGCTGACGGCCTTATCTGGCCTTCCTAGCAGCTTCAATCCTTTCATTGTTGCTCTCGACCAGCTCTTGCTGGATGACGTGGAGGAGAGCCTACTCTTCAAGGAGGAGCGCCGTAAGGAACGAGAAGGAAGAAGCAGACTGGACGTAGTCCTCGTTACAGAAATGTGTCACAGGGTTGGTGCTGCATCAACCAAGAGTAGCGGAGGTGGAGAGAAGAAGAAGGGCAAGTGCCACTACTACCACAAGCCAGGCCATTGGCCACGCAAATGCCAGAAAAAAGAGGTAGACCTTGCGACTGGGATGGGAGCGCTGAAACACTCTGACGCCTCAACCAATATCGCTGATTTGGAGAGTGGATTCGTGAGCACCATCTCGCTCCTGCACGTGTCCACCAACACTGCCTTGTTTTGGAGTCACTCAGCACTTGACTTGTTGCCGAGAGTGGTTTGTTGTGTACACTGCTATTGAACCTCATTGAGAGTAGATGGGTGGAATTTATGTGCACATGGCAGTGGGAGAAGGTGAGATCTGTACCTCTTTTGTACTTCTTTCCAGGGGAAGCACTTGGAACATTGTGTGAAGGGGGTGCTCCATGTTCCCGGGCTGGCAGCTAACCTCTTCCTTGTTTCCTATCTTACATCCCAAGGCCTACAGGTGTGCTTTGAGAATTTTGGCTACACCATCTTGGCATGTACAGGCGAGGTGCTTGCAAAGGCCGACGACAATGATGGTCTATCGTCATTTGATGGCATCAAAGGAAGGAGATGCTTCTGTTGTTAGATATGGGGTGCCAAAAAGTGGCCAAAGTGGGTTGCTCGATAGAAAATATCAGGTAACAACAGTGAATAGAGGATGTTTTGCTGGTTCTATAGCACTTTACGGAACTCCATTCGGAGTTCGTTTGAGGGAGATATGGATTTTCAACGTTTGGTGGCAATGGGTCCAGTTCAAGTGACGGCTCCTGCACTACCAGCACCATTGACGGCCACAATTATTGATCAGGGAGGTTTGGAGCGGCCTTCAAGGTAGAAAGGTGGCAGGAGGTCCTTCAGGGAGCTTCAAGGAAGGTCCCCACTAAGATCATCGGTTGTGCACATGGCAGGGATGGTTATTCTCTTGTGTGAGAGTGTGACTACCGCTCATCCCACTAGGCTAGAAGTGTGCAAGGAGGTGAACTTTGACAGAGTGGTTCTTCCAGCTCCATGTGCAAAATGAGGGGTACTTGGGCTTGTTAGAAAGCTGTGCTGATTTACTGTCCCATCCACGAGTCAAACCAGAAATTTGTCCTCTCTACACAACTTCACATGCTTCCGTATTTTTGTCTCTACAGCCTACAACTTGTCTCTCACATACAATTGGTCCTGCCTAGCGGCTCTTGGTGAGCCTGATCACCTCCCTGAGGGCTACCTTTGATTGCATCAGTGGTATCAGAGCTAGAACAAGGTTGTGCTTCATCCTTGAAGCATTCCTTGCACCCTGTTGTGTAAGAGAGTCATTTGGGGGCTGAACGTTGCACTACCATGGCGACATCCGCTTCTGTGGTGGCCGGCGTCAACATCGCCAAGTTTGAAGGCAAGAACTTCTTCAACTGGAGAAAGAACATGATGATGGTTCTGATGGAGAAGGGACTCTGGAGCCAATTGAGTGAGGAGGAAAAAGCTCTTTCCTTTCACTCACCTGGTGAGGCCCACACCCACCGCGAGAAGCGTGACAGCATCCTCGTGACCATCTACCTCTACCTCGCTGAACGGCAGCAACTCCTCATCCGTGGCATCCACACACCCAAGAAGGTTTGGAAGAAGCATGAGTCCACTTATGCTTCCAAGTCAATCCTCATGAACATGCAGCTGTGTCGTCGCTTTCACACTGTGAATATGGATGAGTCTGGATCCATGATTGACTACATCAACATGGTGAAGTCTCTTGCCCACTGGTTCACACATTCTCTGCTCATGTGTCGTTAAATTCATCCTGGAAAAAAGTAGAAGTACAAGAAGAAGAGGAAGAAGAAGAAGAAGAAGAAGAAGCTGGCTCTCTTGAACAGCGCAACCAGTCCTTGAGTCGTTTGTGGAAGACCTGGCTGTGATACCAAATGTTAGAATTGCAGATCATTGAATGCCACAAGAACTTTATGGACAGCGCAAAACCAACCGCTTAAACCAGAGTAGATCAACACAGGCGCTCACAGCCAGATCTGCTCAACCAGCGATAGAGGGAATGAACTCCACGAAATCCATTCATCAGAATTCACTAACTCCTGGGTACATGATCTACTGGAGTCTAGCACTTGACAGAATACTTGAAATGAGGATCTACAACTGACTTAAATCCTGTTGCGCTCGCCTTCACCTCCGGTCCGTCTCGCTCCGCAACAGCGGTTCTGCCATCTGGCACCAGTACTTGCCATCTTCAAACTTGTACCTGTGGTTGAGCTTGGGTTCCGATCACACAGGGTCATCGGTATTCTGAATAGTACTGTTCCCTGTTGTCCTTTGGTGTGATCCAGTCCATGCTGTTTATACATTGGTCGTGCGCCGTTGATCTTCGATCGGACGGTCTCCGACTTTTGTTTCATTGATATTGATTGATGCCACATCCCCCCCCCCCCCCCCCCCCATATGTCCGCACCAATTCCATTCTGCTCCAAAACGGACTGGTGGTCCGGTACTCTGTTCCTTTGTCTGCTCACGTTCGAGATGCCATGACAGTCTCCTGCCTGAGCTCCGCTCAGGCTACCGCCTCCAGACCACTTCGTTCCCAAGTGCAATATCCTCTGCAATATATACTGCTCGTGATCCTTCTCCTCTTGAATAACATGTACACATGAATGGGCAGGGGAGGTATGGGACTACCCTCCCTCCTGACCCAGCAGTAGACAGAGTGCACAGAGTAGGTCAGGGTAGATTGTAGGTTGCGGAGGGTCAGTGGAGAGATTGGCGCCTCTCCCCTGGCCCTCTGCGTTATGCCATTTTGGAGCATACCCTTTTTGTGCCTTTTACATCATTCCCCCCCATATGCTCCAATCACCTTTTGCACATAAGAAACCTGTGAGAGAGAGAACCTAAACTTATTTCCTACAGACTGATGGTTGTGGTTCCCCCCCCCCCCCCCAATTTGAGATCTATGTATCACTAGCTGCTGAAACCCGAGACACACAAAAAATATTTGTTTGTCACTGTGGCCCTCAATCCTCACCCTCGATCCGATCCTTGCATTGGGGAATGAGGGTATCGCTCGTCACTCCCTCCCTTCTGTGATGTTTATTTTTATCTTATTCTAGAACCAGCCCCATGCCGCCACATAATGCATCATGCTGGCGATGCTCCAGGGCCTTTGTGAATACATCTGCGATTTGATCTTTTGTCCCCACATAGTCCAGCTGCACCTCTCCCTCAGCGACAGCATCACGTACATAGTGATACTGTCGTTTTACGTGTTTGGTCCTGTCATGCAGCACAGGATCCTCTGAGAGTGCAATGGTGCCTTGATTGTCGCAGAACATTGTAGTTGGCTCCAGTTGGCTGAATCCCAGCTCTTCCAACAGCATGCGAATCCAAACTGCTTCTCTGGTTGCTTCGCTAGCTGCGATGTACTCTGCTTCCGTTGATGACAGGGCAACCACTGACTGTTTCTTGGATTGCCATGAGACGGGTCCACCGCTCAACAGAAAAACATAGCCCGATGTCGATTTGCTGGTGCTCTTGTCACCTGACAAATCGGAGTCGCAGAAACCAATAAGGCGAACACTGCTTTGTGGCTGGTACTTGATCTTCTGTTCAGCATTGCACTTGAGATAACGGATGCTGCGTTTGGCTGCTGCCACATGATCAACCGTCGGATTTTTGCAGCCTTGACTAAGTAGGCCAACAGCGTATGAGAGGTCAGGGCTAGTGCCCACACTTGCATACATCGGGGATCCAACAAGGCTGGGATAAAGCTTGGCCTCACGTGGATCTGCAAGCATCTCATTGGTCACTACCTTTGTTAGACCATGGTCCACTGCCAGAGGAGTGCTGGTAGGATGCGGCTGGCCCAGGTTGAACTTGTCAGCCATGCGCGTGATGTATGTGCTCTGGGACAGTGTGATCTCAGGTGGGCTGCGGCTAGGATGAATCTGAATGCCAAGGTAGAATCGCAGCGGGCCCTCGTCACTCATCTCAAACGTAGCAGAGAGCGTCTGCTTGAACTCGTTAATAATGGAGAGGGAGCGACCAAACAGAATCAAGTCATCCACATAGATAATCACACCAAGGTTATGGAGGCCGTCTTTGTAGTAAACGGAGTGGTCAGAGTGGAGACGTTTGAGGTGCTGACTGAGGAAGAAATCATGTATGCTCTTGTTCCACTGTCTGGGCGCCTGCTTGAGGCCGTAGAGGGATTTGAGCAGCCGACATACCTTGCTTTCCCCCCCGGCTGCACAAAACCCTCCGGCTGAGTCATGAAAACCTCTTCATCAAGATCACCATTGAGAAACGTGGATTTGACATCCATTTGATGCAAAAACCAGGTCTCCTCTGCTGCGAGGGCAAGAACAATGCGGATGGAGCTATACTTGGCGACAGGGGCAAAGGTGTCGCTATAGTTAACACCTTGAACCTGGCTGTAACCACGGGCCACAAGGCGGGCCTTGTACCTGTCAGGAAGGCCGTGTTCATCGAGCTTGCGTTTGAACATCCATTTACAGGTGACGACCGGAGCACCTGGCGGAAGATCAACCAGAGTCCAGGTCTTCTGCTTCTGGAGTTGCTCAAATTCACTGACTGCCACAGAGTGCCAATTGATGGAAACTGAGGCAGCCCTCAGGGAGGTGATCAGGCTCAGTGAGAGCCGCCTAGGCAGGACCAACTGTTTGTGACAGGGAGTTGCAGGTTGCACAGACAGAAATTACGGAAGCAAATATAGACTTGCAAAGAACGCAAATGTCTAAATAAAATCTTGAGTAAGAAATTAAATTGTCACAGCTTTCTAACAAGCCCTTATATGCCTCATTTGGACTAGGGAGCACTGAGATACACTCTGTCAAAGTCTACCCTCTAGCACACTCTCCTAGCCTAGCGGGATGAGCGGCAGTCACCTTGTCACACAAGAGAATTATGTCTCACACCACTTGGATGACCAACAATCGTGGTCTGCACCTTCCTTGAAGTCTCTTGGAGGTCCTCCAGCCACCTTTTCTCCTTGAAGGCCGCTCTCAGCCATCCTGGCCAATAATCATGCCGCCTTTTGAGCTCAAAGTGCCCAGGTCGTCACTTGAACCCGACCCATGATCTCCAAACTTTGGAAATTCATATCTCACTCAAACTGACTCTGTATCGAGTTCCTTAAAGTGCGTTGGAACCTGCGAAACATCCTCTATGCAACTGTCATGCCAGATGATTTTTATCAAGCAACCTATTTCTGTCACTTTCTGGCACTCTCATATCCATCATTCTCCCACTTTGCGAGAAAAAAAAATCACACAAGTCCGCACTGTCCCCTCAGCTGCTGAAAGCGGTGTGCTACCAGCGGCTTGGTCAGGAAGTCTACCAGCATCATGCTTGAAGGGGAGAACCTGATCCGCACCACCTGCTTTGCCACAAGCTCGCGGATGAAGTGGTACCGCAAGTCGATGTGCTTGGTGCGGACGTGAAACTCGGCGTTCTTCGTCAGAGGAATGGCGCTCATGTTGTCACAGTAGATGGTGGTGGCTGTGGTGTGCTGCTGTCCAAGGCTTGCTAGCAGCTCACGCAGCCACACAGCTTCCTTTGGTGCTTCACTGAGGGCGATGTACTATGCTCGGTGGAGGAAAGGGCAACGCAATTTTGCTTCTTGCTCCTCCAACTGATTGCACCTCCCCCGAGCACAAACACAAACCCACTGGTTGACCTCCTTGTGTCCAGGTCACCTCCCCAATCTGCGTCACTGTAGCCGATGAGGATGGGACTGTTGTTGCCGTTGAAGGTGAGGCAAAGGCTACTGCTACTGTCGAGGTAGCGCAGCACGCGCTTGACCGCCTCCCAATGCAGCACGCCCGGATTCGCGCAAAACTTGCTTAACACTCCCACTAGTTGACTGATTTCAAGGCGCGTGCCGACTGCTGCATACATGAGGCTTCCACCAGCTGCTTGGTACGGCACTGCTTCCATGCGGCTGCTCTCTTACATGCCGCGGGGACTCTGCATCATGCTCAGCTTCGCTCCCACTTCCAGTGGTGTTGTTGCTTTGCGCGCTCTTGCCATGTTGAAGCGCTTGATGATGTTGCTCACGTACGTGCTCTGCGACAACTCCAAAGTCTGCTGCTGCCAGTCCCGCTTGACCTAAAGACCAAAGTAGTAACTGAGCTCTCCCATGTCTTTGATGTCAAACTTGGCAGCAAAGGACTGCTTCACATCCTCCAAAGAGACTTGGAGTCAGATGCAATGAGCAAATCATCAACATAGAGCAAGATGATGATCTGGTTTGCCTCTTGTGTGCGCCCATAGACAGCATGGTCTGCTTCACTGCGCACAAAGCCAATGCTAGCTAGCTGCTCATCCATCTTGTGGTACCATGCTCGCGGGGCTTGCTTCAGGCCGTAGAGGGCCTTCACAAGCTTGCACACCAATCCTTCCTTCCCATCCACGACATACCCCTCCGGCTGCTCCATGTACACATCCTCCTCAAGGTCACCATTCAGAAATGCACACGTCACATCCATTTGGTGCACCTCCCAGTCCAAAGCAGCAGCAAGAGCGAGAATTTCTCGGATGGATGGGAACTTAGCGACAGGTACAAATGTCTCATTGTAATCCACACCCTCAGTCTGCACATACCCCTTTGCAACCAGCCGTGCTTTGTACCTAAGAATCTTACCATCCGCACCATGCTTGCGCCTGAAGATCCACCGGAATCCAATCAACCGGCTGCCGCGTGGAGTCTCCTCGAGAGTCCAGGTGCCGTTCTTCATGAGCGCACCGTACTCCTCATCTGCTGCGCCACGCCAATCTGCCGCCTCGGCGATGTACATGGCTTCAGCGAATGTGGCTGCGTCATCAGTGACTGTGAGGAAGAGAAGCTCAAGGTCATACGACTCTGTTGGTGGTGGAACGGTGTACAAGTTCACCAGCTCCTCCAGCGGTCTCTGTTTGTTTGCGAGGCGCTCGGATCACCTCAGCAGCTCCCCACTGTCCTTTGCACCTTTGTTGAGGCGTGCGGACCGTCGTGGCAGCTGCTGTGCGTTGCTTTGCTGCTCCTCCTCATCAGATTCCGCTGCCGGCTCCTTCTCCTTCTCAGCTCCCTCCACCTCCTTCTCCTTGCCGCTGTCACCGCCATCTTCTGCACCGCCCTCTTCTGCTACCGGTACTTCGCCCACTTCTGGTACAAGTGCGGGAGCAAGCGGAATTGCCGACATAGGGCTCCAAGTCCAGCCCTTCACTTGCTCTTGGAAGACCACGTCACGGCTGCGGATGATCTTGCCTGTGGCGAGGTTATAGGGGCGGTATCCCATAGAGTCGTAACCGAGGAAGGCGGCCTTCACCGACTTTGCGTCCGGCTTGTTACGGCTGCCGGTAGGCACATGTACGAATATGCCACACTTGAAGACTTTCAGGTGTGTCACTGTTGGCTTGCGTCCTGTCCACGCCTCCTCCGGTGTCATCAGTGGCACAGCGCGCATAGGGCTTCGGTTTTTCAGGTACACGGCGGTATTGACGGCTTCCGCCCAAAAGGTTGGCGGGAGCCCCGCATCTTGGAGCATGCTGCGAACATGCTCCATGAGCATGTGGTTTGCGTGTTCAGCCACACCATTCAGCTGCGATGTTCCAGGTGGGGTGACCTCGTGCTTGATCCCGCGATGCTTGAGGAAGGTGCGGAAGTCGTTGGAGAGGTACTCTCCTCCACCATCGGTGCGAAGCACCTTCAACCGCCTGCCACTCTCATTCTGTGCAGTAGCAATCCACACCTTGAAAGCATCAAATCACTCATCCTTTCCAGCCAAGAACGACACCCAAGTCTTCCTCGACTTGTCATCAATGAACGTGACAAAGTACAACTTGCCGGACAAGGATTGCGATGGCATGGGACCGCACAAATCAGAGTCAACCAGTAAGAGAAGCTCAGCCGCCCCCTTCCCCTTCCCTGTGAAAGAAGCACGGGCTTGCTTCCCTTGAATGCAGCTCTCCCAAGCTGATACACTAGGCTGCTTAACCCCCTTGAGCTCCAGGTCGCGGACTATCTGCTGCATGGAGATGATGGCGCCAAAGCCGAGGTGACCGAGCCGGCGGTGCCACAGGCCGATGTCGTGTTTTCCCTCTATCGCCGCTAATGCTGAGTCGGCTTCCTTCTCCGACGCCACGTAGAGGCAGTAAATACTGTCCTCCTTGTTCGATTTTGCAAGCACACGGTCTGCACAAGCAGAGATGGTGCAGCCACCATTCTCAAAGCAAACCTGCATGCCTCCGGAGATGAGAGATGAGATAGAGAGGAGGTTAGCTGCCAGCCCCGGAACATGGAGCACCCCCTTCAGACGACGTTTCACGTGCTTACCCTCAACGGAAGCACAAAACACAATCTCACCCTCCCCCACCGCCATTTGCACATGGTTGTTCCCCATGTACACCCAACGAGGCTCAATGACGGTGTAGACAACAAACCACTCCCTGCGACACGTCATGTGCCGCGTGGCTCCCGAGTCGATGGTCCAGAATAGGGCAGTGTTGTCGGAGACGTGCAGGACCCGGATTGTTTTCACGAATCCACTCTCCTAATCTGTGGTGTTCGCAGAAGCGTCGAACTGTTTTCCCGCTCCCACTCCAGCCGCAAGGTCCGCCTTCTTCTCACGGCATTCGCGCGCCCAATGGCCCGGCTTCTTGCGGTAGTGGCAGTTCCCCTTCTTCTTCCCTCCTCCGCCGTTGCTCCTGGTTGATGTAGCACGGCCCCCATGACCAAAGTTGGTGATGAGAGCGACGTCCAGTCCGCTTCCGCCCTCTTCTCCCTTGCGCCGCTCCTCCTCAAACAGCAGGCTCTCCTCCACATCATTGAGGGAGAGCTAGTCGCCACACTGGTCCAGGGCAACAATGAGAGAAGTGTAGCTGTTAGGAAGGCCAGAGAAGATGGTTAGCATGAGCACACGCTCCTTGACAGGGTCCTCAATCGTAGCAAGCTGGTCAGAGAGAGACTTCACCATGTTGATGTAGTCAATCATGGATCAGGACTCATCCATCTTCACAATGTGAAAGCGACGACGCAGCTGCATGTTCATGAGGGCTGACTTGGAAGCATAAGTGGAATCAAGCTTTTTCCAAACCTCCTTTGGCATGAGGATGCCACGGACAAGGAGTTGCTGCCGTTCGGCGAGGTGGAGGTGGATGGTTGCAAGGGCGCGGTCACGCTTCTCGCGGTAGGTACGGGCCTCGACAGGGGATAGGGAGCTTTCTTCTGGTTCCTTCTCCTTCTCATCCACCTGGCTCTAGAGACCCTTCTCCATGAGCACCATCTTCATGTTGTTGCTCCAGTTGAAGAAGTTATTGCCTTCAAGCTTGGCAATGTTGACGCCGGCCACCACAGAAGCGGATGTCGCCATGGTAGTGCAACGTTCAGCCCACAAACGGCTCTCTCACACAACAGGGTACAAGGAATGTCTCAAGGATGAGATAAAGCCTTGTTCTAGCTCTAATACCACTGATGGAAACTGGGGCAGCCCTCAGGGAGGTGATCAGGCTCACTGAGAGCCGCCTAGGCAGGACCAACTGTTTGTGACAGGGAGTTGCAGGTTGCACAGACAGAAATTACGGAAGCAAATGTAGGTTTGCAGAGAACGCGAATGTCTAAATCAACTCTTGAGTGAGAAGTTAATTTATCACAGATTTCTAACAAGCCCTTATATGACTCATTTGGCCTAGGGAGCACTGAGACACACTCTGTCAAAGTCTACCCTCTAGCACACCCTCCTAGCCTAACGGGATGAGCGGCAGTCACCTTGTCACACAAGAGAATCATGTCTCACACCACTTGGACGATCAACAATCGTGGTTTGCACCTTCCTTGAAGTCTCTTGGAGGTCCTCCAGTCGCCTTTTCTCCTTGAAGGCCACTCTCAGCCATCCTGGCCAATAATCCTGCCGCCTTTTGAGCTCAAAGTGCCCAGGTCGTCACTTGAACCCGACCCATGATCTCCAAACTTTGGAAATTCATATCTCACTCAAACGGCCTCCGTATTGAGTTCCATAAAGTGCGTTGGAACCTGTGAAACATCCTCTATGCAACTGTCATGCCAGATGATTTTTATCGAACATCATATTTCTGTCACTTTCTGGCACTCTCATATCCATCACCAATCAGCAGCATCAGGTCGGGTCAGGGCATCCTTGTAGCTGACAGGGTCCACCACTAGAGTAACAAGGGCGTAGTCGCAAGACGGTGAAGCAGGAGGATCAGCAGTAGGAGGAGATGGTGGAGCTGGAAGTAAAGGAGCAGCACCGCGGGAGAAGACAGCTGTGAGTGCTTTGAGATTTGGACGGCGAGAGGAGCGACGCGGTGGAGCTGTGGGGTCGTAGTCCTTGGGCCAGTTGCGAGAAAATCAAGGTGCCGAGGGTGGTGGTGGAGGAGGTGGTGGTGGCGACGCAGGTGGAGGCACCACAGGGCAATCAGCCGCCGGGACAATGGGGGGAATGATACCGGCATGCTTGTCAGGGCCCGAGTCAACAGGATGCTGAGGAGGAAGAGTGGGTTCAGGCTCCATGGAGATGACATGAAGCTGAGGAAGGCCGGTGGAGAAGGTGGCCCGATCAGTCAGAGTCTCATCAAAGGTGGCGCTGCGGCTGCGAACAATACATTTGGCCACTGGATCCCAGATGTGATAGGCCTGATTGTTGTCCGCATAGCCCACCAAGATGCCCTTCTGGGTGTGTGAGCCCAGTTTTTCCCGAGCACCTGGTTGGGCCCAGGCATAGGCCGTGCTCCCAAAAACATTCAGATGTCCAACGTTAGGAGGATGAACATTCCAGCTTTCATATGGAGTGCTGTGATTGTGGAGACGCTTGCAGGGAAGGCGATTGAGAAGATACCCAGCTGTGTTGACGGCCTCTGCCCAGAAGCCAGTGGGTAATCCTGCAGCATGAAGCATGGAGCGTGCTTTTTCAAGCAAGGTGCGGTTCATACGCTCGGCGCGGCCATTCTGCTGAGGCACATGAGGAACTGTCCGTTGATGCTGAATGCCATGGGCTTCATAGAAGGTGGTGAGTCTGATTCAAAAATTCGCCACCATTGTCGGATCGGACAGCTTTGACACGCTTGTCAGTCTCATTTTCCACACAACGCACCCATGTCATTATGTGTTCCGTGGCTTCAGACTTGTGGCGCAAGAAACGGAGCCAGACATGGTGAGTGAAGTCATCAAGGAGAAGCAGGAAGTGATGTTTGCCAGAGATCGAAGGATCCTTGATGCAGCAGAGGTCCATGTGGACCAGATGGAGTTTTTCTGAGGCACGGACATCAGAGTGAGTGGAGAAGGGCTTGATTTTGTTTTCCTACTAGACATCCTTTACAGAAGATGGCACTGGGATGAGTCAGTGCTCGGGGTAGTGAGTCAACAATGCCCTGTTTGGACATGGCCACCAATGTGGAGAATCCCACATGACCAAGCCGTTGGTGCCATAGCATGGTGAGAAGGTCTGAAGAGGGTGGCGGTATTGTTGCGTTGGAGGGACCACTGGCGGCCAGTGCCACTTCAGGTGTGTCATCATCTGGCTTGAGGTCCAAAGTTGGAAGGATCGTCAGATTGCCTTCTCGTTTGGCTTCTGCCACAATATGTCCATTTCCAGCAAAAATGCGGCAGCTCTTGTCAGCGCCAAAGAGGACGTTGCATCCTTTGTCATTGAGCCGTGTGACAGAAAGGAGATTTGCGGCCAAATCTGGAACAAATAGAACATCAGAGAAAGTTCGAGATGCCACTTTCTTCTGGAAACTGATGGAGACCTTGACGGTGCCAACACCAATAGCACGAATAATTCTCCCATCACCGATCCGAACTGGCTTTGGTTTCTTGAACTCCTTGTAGTCTGTGAACCAGGTTCTGTTGCAAGTCATGTGCCTGGTGCTTCCAGAGTCAAGGATCCAAGCCAGAATACCAGCTGCCAACAGGAAGGCACTGTCAATGGTGCAGAGTACCAGCTCTTCCAGGATAAATTATTCATCGTCTGAAGCTGCTTTCTGGATGGCAGCTGAGGGTGCAGTTGATGGGATGTCGTCGGCGGGAGTGATGAAGTTGATACCGGTGTTGTCTGAAATGCCGCTGGTGTTGTTGGAGGCTCCAATGGTTTCCAACTGGGAAAGTAGCTGGTTTCAGTTGTCTGTCATCTGAGTAATCATTTGTCTGAAGCTACCAATCAAGCTGGATAGACTCTCAGCTTGGTATGTGTCAGTTGTCGGTAAAGCATGTTGAGCATCTGGGTTTCGTGGATGACGTGGTTTGTCACAGAAGCGATTCAGATGTCCAAGTTACTGACAGTTCCAGCATCGCAAATTTTCAAAACCTTTACTCCCTGGTGCTCCTGCTGGAGTAATCCCACCTGGAGCTTGAAGTCATCGGAAGTTGGGATTTGTCGAAAATCTGGAGCCAGAGAATCCTCCTTGTCCAGGACCTTGATATCTAGGAGGTTGTCGTTGATGCTGATGTTGATGACCAAATTTGGCAGCAAGAGCGGCCTCAATACCTTCTGGACTTTTCAGATATTTTTCTTCAGCTCGAAACAGACTGTGACATGCACATTACAATGTGAGTTCATAGGCTCCAACTGTGAAGGGTGCTGCTGCGACAGCGGCTTGTCCACCAGGGGCAGCGTTAGCAGCTGCATTGCCTCCATTGACTGGTGCTGGTAGAAGCCTGGCAGCTTCCAGTGTCTGTAGTCTGGGGTCAAAAATTGCACCCTGTTCTTGAAAGGCCAGTAGTTGTTCAACAGTGTTGTTGAATCTGGATGGTAGGCTTGCAAATAGTCTGAGTACAACCACTTTTTCAGAGAGAGTCTGTCCCATAGTTGCAATGTGATCAACCAATTGCTTCAGTTGTGCCACATGATCTTCCAACTTTGCCGTGTCGCTCATCTTGAGTTCACAAAACTGAATCAGGAGATTGTGAAGTTCGGAGTCTCCCACTTTCAAATAGCGCTGTTGGAGAGCCAGCCATGCACGTCTTGGATCCAGTGTAGGGTTCCCATCCTTGATCAGAAATTTCAACCTATCAGATACTTGCATGGCCAGTAGTGCAAAGGCCTGATCGCAACGTCGTTGCCACTGAAGTCGAGCATCGTCGGTGGCGTCAGCGGCCAGAGTCTCTGTGGGAGGGTCAGAGACAACTCCCCACAGTCCCTTGGCAAGAAAAACCATCTTCATATTAGATGCAAAGTCATTGTAGTTGGTGCCGTCAAACGGCTGAATCTTGACTTGATCACCCATGCCGCCTCCATGAAACACAGCCATGATGCAAGATGTTGTATCCTGGCTCTCTTGAACAGCGCAACCAGTCCTTGAGTCGTTGTGGCCGACCTGGCTCTGATACCAAATGTTAGAATCGCAGATCGTTGAATGCCACAAGAGCTTTATGGAAAGCGCAAAACCAATCGCTTAAACCAGAGTAGATCAACACAGGCGCTCACAGCCAGATCTGCTCAACCAGCGATAGAGGGAATGAACTCCACGAAATCCATTCATCAGAATTCACTAACTCCTGGGTGCATGAACTACTGGAGTCTAGCACTTGACAGAATACTTAAAATGAGGATCTACAACTGACTTAAATCCTGTTGCGCTTGCCTTCACCTCCGGTCCGTCTCGCTCCGCAACAGCGGTTCTGCCGTCTGGCACCGGTACTTGCCGTCTTCAAACTTGTACCTGTTGTTGAGCTTGGGTTCCGGTCACACAGGGTCTTCGGTATTCTGAATAGTACTGTTCCCTGTTGTCCTTTGGTGTGATCCGTTCCATGCTGTTTATACATTGGTCGTGCGCCATTGATCTTCGATCGGACGGTCTCCGACTTTTGTGTCATCGATATTGATTGATGCCACATCCCCCCCCATATGTCCGCACCGATTCCATTCTGCTCCAAAACGGACTGGTAGTCCGGTACTCTGTTCCTTTGTCTGCTCACGTTCGAGATGCTACGTCAGTCTCCTGCCTGAGCTCCGCTCAGGCTACCGCCTCCAGACCACTTCGTTCCCAAGTGCAATACCCTCCGCGATGTATGCTGCTCGTGATCCTTCTCATCTCAAAAAACAGGTACACATGAATGGGCAGGGGAGGCATGGGACTACCCTCTCTCCTGACCCAGCAGTAGACAGAGTGCACAGAGTAGGTCAGGGTAGCTTGTAGGTTGCAGAGGGTCAGGGGAGAGAGTGGCGCCTCTCCCCTGGCCCTCTGCGTTATGCCATTTTGGAGCATACCCCTTTTGTGCCTTTTCAACATTTTAGTGCAGTAAATTTGTCTCCGAAACAGCTCTCCCCACTGGGGAAAGAAAAAAAAAAAAGAGTCAGTATTCTTTCTTTCATGGCAACAACTACACTCCAACATACAATTTCCTCCATTTTTTTTCTGCAATTGATGTGGAGGGATTGGTGGCAGCTGTCAACTAGAAGATAATACCTGCTGCCCTCCTCAAAACAAAAGTCAAAGTTGTATGAGTGAACTTTGTATGTATTTTTGCACCTAAAAACTTACGTTAATGTGTTTTCTGTCTATGGAAACTTGGTAAAGGTAATACATGATGGATATAGGGTGCCAATAAGTGACGGCAGTGAGTTGCTTGATAAAATTCATCACACACAAAAGATGCATTAGGGATGTCTTCATGGATTTGTCTTCATGGATAACTCCATATATGACCAATTGCCTCACCCGTGAAATTGTGTATTAACAAGTGTATTGGGATGTGAAGTGAACATGGACGGTTTACAGAAACTACTAAATAGCACATAAAGTCCATTATAATTTTCATTACATACAAGGAATGTATGTATGGGCTTTGCTGACATGTCTTCATGAAGATGTTTTGCGAAAAAAATCGTATACAAGAATACACTTATTGATACACTGATCGACAGGTGCGTGAATTTGAGGTGATTTTTCATAACTCGGATTTGTAGCACTTTGCGGAACTTGATTCGGAATCCATTTGAGGGAGATGAATTTTCAAGGTTTGGTGCCTTTGGGTCCGGTTCAAGTGACGGCTCCTGCACTACCAGCACCAATGACAGCCTGAATTATTGGCCAGGGAGCCTTGTAGTGGCCTTCAAGGTAGAAAGGCAGTAGGCGGACCTTCACGGAGCTTAAAGGAAGGTTCCCACCAAGATTATTAGTTGTGCACATGGCAGGGATGATAATTCTCTTGTGTGAGAGTGGCTGCTTTGAATCTCACCAGGCTATGAGTGTATTCGGAGGTGAACTTTGAGAGATTGGTTCTTCCAGCTCCATGCACCAATGAGATGTATTTAGACTTTTTATAAAAATTTTGCTAATGTACTTTCTCATCCACGAGTCAAACCAACCATTCACGCTCTCTACACAGCTTTACACGCTTCCGTGTTTTGTCTCTGCAACCTGCAACTTGCCTCTCACATACAATTGGTCCTGCCTAGCGGCTCTTGGTGAGCCTAATCACCTTCCTGAGGGCTGCCTAAGGTTCTAACAGTGGTATGAGAGTTAGAAGAGGGCCTTGCCTCATCCTTGAGGCATCTCTTGCACACTGTGGTGTGAGAGAGGCTCGTTTTTTGGCCAACGCCCAAAGAAGTTAGGGAAAGGTTGATTTCACCTATGATTCCAAGTCAATCCTCATAAACATGCAGCTGCATTGTCGTTTTCACACCATGAAGATCAATGAGTCGGGCTCCATGATCGATTATCTTAACATGGTGAAAGCTTTGATTGACCAGCTTGTTACAATTGAGGACCCTGTCAAGGAACATGCTCTAATGCTGACCATCATCACTTGCCTCCTTATCAGCTATACTCCTCTCATTGTTGCCCCGGACGTGGAGGAGAGCCTGCTCTATGAGTAAGATTGCTGCAACCAGGGAGAAGGAGGAAGGCGACTGGACGCTGCACTCGTCACCAACATGAGTCACGGGGGTGGTGCTGAATCAACCAATTGTAACGTTGGTGGAGGGAAGAAGAGGGATAAGTGCCACTTCTGCAAGAAGCCAGGCCATTGGGCGTGCGAATGCTAGAAGAAGAAGGCAGACCTTGCGCCTGGGGTGGGAGTGGGGAAACAATCCGACGCCTCTGCCGACACCGCTGATTAGGAGAGTGGCTTTGTGAGCACCATCCGGATTCTGCACGTCTCCGCCAACACTGCCCTGTTCTGGATCATTTACTTGGGAGCCACTCCGTGCATGACCTGTCACCAGGAATGGTTTGTTGTTTACACCAATACTGAACCTCGCCAAGTATACATAGGTGACAATCATCTGCAGATGGCGGTTGGAGAGGGTCAGATTGTCTTCTGTACTTCTGTCAAGGGGAAGCACGTGGAACTTCGTGTGCAGTTGGTGCTCCATGTTCCTGGGCTGGCAGCTAACCTCTTTCATGTTTCCTCTTGCATCTTCCTAGGCCTGCAAGTCCGCTTTGAGAATGGTGGCTGCACCATCTCAGCACATGCGGGCCAATTGCTTGCAAAGGCGGATAACGGCAATGGCCTCTACCGTCTTTTCGTGAAATTGGAGAAGGGAGCTACCTCAGCAGCGGCTCCGAGAGTGGGAGATGAGGACATCGGCCTGTGGCATTGTCGGCTTGGACACCTCGGCTTTGGCGCAATCATCTCCATGCATCAGTGGTGCACGGCCTACAGCTGAAGGAGGTGAAGGAGCCCGGTGCGTTGGCCTATGAGAGCTGTATTGAAGGGAAGCAAGCGTGCTCTCCATTCTCTAAGGAGGGGAAGGCGGCAGCTGAGGTTCTCTCTGTTATGCACTCTGACCTGTGTGGTCCTATTCCATCACAGTCCTTGTGCGGCAAGCTGTGCTTTCTCACGTTCATTGATGACAAGTCACGAAAGACATGGGTGTTCCTTCTGGCCAGGAAGGATGAGTGTCTTGATGCACAAATGGTTGGCTTTTGCATAGAATGAGAGTGGCAGGAGTCTGAAGGTGCTTTGCACCGATGGCGGAGACAAGTACCTCTCCAATGGATTATGCGATTTCCTATGGTTCCTTTGGAACCGTAGGATCCGACACGAGGTGATGCCACCCGTAACAACGCAACTTATTAGCATGGCTGAGCATGCCAACTCAACACTCATGGAGCATATCCGCAGCATGCTTAAGAATGCCGAGCTCCCGCCAACATTATGGGCGGACGCAATCAACACCGCAGTGAACCTGAAAAACTGGAGCCCGACACGTGCCGTACCGCTGATGACACCAAAGGAGGCGTGGGCATGATGCAAGCCAACTGTCACGCACCTTTAAGTGTTCGGGTGTGGCGCATTCTTCCACGTGCCTGCCGCAAACCACAACAACCTAGATGCCAAAGGTGTGAGGGCTGCCTTCCTAGGCTAGGACACCATAGGATACCGGCTGTACAACCTGGCCGCACACAAGATTGTGCACAGCTGTGACGTGGAACTCAAGGAGGACGTGAAGGGCTGGACATGGAGCCCTATGGAAGCAGTCACAGTTGCACCGGCTCTTGAGCCAGTGAGAGCCGAAGTGGTGACAGGGAAGCAGAGGTAGCTGAGGAGGCAAAGCAGCCAGTAACCATAGCAGACAAGGAGGAGCAGCCGAGCAAGCAGCAACAGCTGCCACGGGGGTCTGCACGTCTTTACCATGGTGCACATGGTCCTATGGAGCCATTGTGGAGCCCCGCAAAAGAGCCCCTCAAGCAAACAGAGGTCGCTAGAGAAGCTGTTAAACCTGTGCACTTTCTTGTCTTCAAAGGAATCTTATGATCTCGAGCTCCTCTTCCTCACTGTTACCAACGACCCATAGACATTCAACGAAGCCATGCGCAGTAACAATGTAGCTGATTCGCGTGCCGCAGCACACGAGGAGTACAAGGCACTCATGAAGAACAATACCTGGACTCTTTAGGAAGCTCCACATCGCAGCCGGGTGATCGTCTGCATGTGGAGCAGCTGGAGGGGTATGTGGTGGAAGGACGGGAGGCTCTTGCGTGCAAGCTTGTGAAGACACTCTACGGCTTGAAGCAAGTGCCGCGTGCATGGTAGCTCAAGATTGACAAGAAGCTGGATAGCCTTGGTTTTTTGTGCAGCAAGGCAGATCATGCGGTCCATGGGCTCACACAGAACATAAGCCAGGTCATCATCCTGCTCTATGTTGATGACTTGCTTATTGCCTCTGATTCAAAGTCTCTCTTCAAAGATTCTAAGCAGTCCCTTGCAGCCAGATTTTACATGAAGGACATGGGAGAGCTAAGCTACTACCTGGGTCTCCAGGTCAGGCGTGATCGGCATCAGCAGACCTTGGAGCTTTCGCAGAGCACTTACGTGAGCGACGCCATCAAGAACTTCAACATGGGAGGTTCATGGAAGGTTGCGGCACTGCTGGAAGTGGGAGCAAAGATGCGAATCACACAGGAAAGCAACATGGCAGCCACATAGAGGCGTTACCATAACAAGCAGAAGTGGGTAGCCTCATGTACGCAGCCGTCCAAAGCGCCTCGACATCAGCCAAGCAGTGGGAGCAGTGAGCAAGTTGTGTGCTGACCCAGCTGTGTCACATTGGGATGCGGTCAAGCATGTGAAGCGTTACCTCGACAGCAGCAGCAGCCTTAGCCTCACCTTCAATGGTCGAAAACATCCCCATGCTCATTGCCTACACTGACGCAGGTTGGGGTGGATATCTGGACACAAGGAGATCGACTAGATGTTTTGTATTTTATCTTGGAGGAGCGGCACTTAGCTGGAGGAGCAAGAAGCAAGAGTTTGTTGCTCTCTCCTCCACCAAGGCAGATGCATCGCTTTGAGAAAAGTAGCAAAGGAAGCAAAGCGGTTGCGTCAGCTGCTGGCAAGTCTTTGACAACAGTAAAAAAAATCAACGACCATCTACTATGACACCATGAGCGGCATCGCGCTCACGAAGAACGTAGAGTTCCACGCCCGCACCAAGCACATCGACCTTCGCTACCACTTCATCCACGAGCTCGTGGCAAAGGAGGTCGTGAACATCAAGTTCTGCCCCTCAAGCATGATGCTGGCAGATTTCCTAACCAAGCCGCCGACAGCACATCGCTTTCAGCAGCTGAGGGCACAGTGTTGACTTGTTTGGTTTTTACTCACGCAAAGTGGGAGAATGATGGATGTAGGGTGCCAAAAAGTGACCAAAGTGGGTTGTTCGATGAAAATCATCAGGCACAACAGATGCATAGGGGATGTGTTCCTGGTTCTTTGAGTTATGATTAATCTTCCCCTTTTAATACACTATGATACCTGTGTATAGTGTAACCTGTTTAAATATAGTTCCCAGAAGCTTACATCGAGATGTTCACTTCTTTCAACACTAGGTCTTAAGTGGAAGTCAAAATGTTCAGTCCATATTTCTGAATTGAATTTGTGTGGTTCAAAAGGAAATTTCATGCATTGTAATTTTTTGTAGGAAGCCTACATATGGCCCTTGAATTATGCATCGACTGTTTTCTCTGTCGTATTCCTCGTACATAAAGTGTGTGGTCCGAAACGTCTTGTTTCCTTTGATAAACATCCATATGACGACTTGGGGTAAATTCCAAA
>SZWC01003008.1:114732-140543 GCA_023375785.1 Penium margaritaceum | reverse complement strand
TCTCTCTCTCTCTCTGTCTCTCTCCCTCTCTCTCTCGCTGGACAGCACCAAGGCCATGAGCTCAGAGGTGGACCACAGTGCATTTGGCAAAAAAAGAGATCCCAGGTGGTCTCAAGCGCTGTCAACGCTGAAAAGCCTCAGTTTGGCAAAGTGACACCGGCAAGACATGTAGAGACACTGCACAGACTGTGAAGGCAAAAAGAGGCAGAAGGAAGTGGAGTAACATCTAGAGGTATACACTGCGCCAGCAGAGGATATCTCTAGAGTGATCTCTACATTCTAGAGTGATATCCACTGCTGGTGCAGTGGATATCACTCTAGAATTGAGGACCTCTGGGGCGGAATGGTCCCAATCTTCACACGACATCTGCACATTGACCTAGTCCCATTTCGTCCCATTTTGACCCAGTTTGGGGCAACATTGTTTGGGGCAACATTGTTTGGGGCAACATTGCAGGCGTTCGGAGCCGGTGAGCTGCAATCCGGCTTTCTAGTGTGATGCATGGCAAGGCTTCTGGTTCTCAAGCCGCTGAACAAAGAGGCTAAAAAAAGCTCAGACTCTCCACCGCAGGCGGTCGGAGCAAGTGTGCTGCCGTTCGGCTTTTGAATGTGATGCATGGCAAGGTTTCTGGTTCTTAATTCGCTAAACAAAGAGGCTAAAAAAAGCTCAGACTCTCCGCCGCATGCATTCGGAGCAAGTGTGCTGCCGTCCGGCTTTTCAGCGTCACGCACGGCGAGGCGGGCGCGCACCTTTGGGAGTGGGTGGTGCGCGTGGCTCAGAGGGGCACTGGCTCGGAGCATGATGGCACTCTCTCATCTTTGTTGGGATGGAGTCGGTGTTCGCTTGTGTCTAGCTAGGGGGGTAAGCATGTTTCGATTGCTGGTTTCAAATGGTTTCGAACCGGAAAAGAAAAAGAGGATGACAATTTTGAAAATGAATCCAAAACAGACCTGAGGTAAATCAAAATCAAAACCAATGAAATCTATCTTTGGGATTATCGAAACCTTGTCAAAATCGAGTCAAAACCAAAAACAAAAAAAAGCGATTTCCATTTCATTTGTTCCGAGTTGAAACAAATTTGGTCGTACGGGCAGTCAAAGTCAAGATAGAAATTGAAACAAAATCAAAACCTGTGACCCAAAACAACGAAACAAAATCGAAATCGATTTTGACTACTAAATCTACATCAAAAAGGTCGAAATTGAAACTGAAACCAATCCAAATCGATGTAAAAATTTTGGTTTTCATTTCATTTTAACATGCCAACTAGGGACTTGGCATCCTGACCTAATTGTGCCGGAGGTGGCGGTGAAACTACATGTACCAGATAGATGTGCTGGTCCGTGGCAGCTTCTTACTCTTGCTGTTCTGAGCTATATTACTTCCCAAAAGAACCTAACGGAGGAGGATGAGAAGAAGACAAAGAAGGAGAAGGAGAAGAAGAAAGAGAAGAAGAAGAAGAAAAATAACGAGAAGAAGAAGAAGAAGATGATGATGATGATGATGATGATGTTGATGATGATGATGATGATGATGATGATGATGATGATGATGATGATGATGATGATGATGATGATGACGACAATGATGACGAACACGAACAAGAACTAGAAGGAAAAGAAGATAAAGACCACGAACAAGGAAAACAAGAACAATCATTGGGACCATGGACCCATGACAGATGACGTTGTCCACGTAGCACCCATGGGCTGGCTCAGTGGTTCTCACGTGGCGGGATATGAGACCAGGGCAAGTGACAAGGTTCAGCACCTTCTGCTGAGGGAAAACGTGCAACATGGGCGGGGGACAACTCGTTGCATGGAATTCCGGTTCCCTCCACTGCGCCATGATTGCATTCACGGCTCGTGGACCAATGCGCGCCGTGATCCCCATCCAGTGCAGGATCCAGAGCCTTGGGCCCTCGTCATGGGCTTCTGCTGCGGCCAAGAGGCGATTGACGCAATGCAACGTGTGCTCGTCCAGCACTTGCAACTGGGACCCATGCATGAGTCGCCGTATGCGCCCTGCCTCAATGGACATGCTTGTCCACATGAGATCGACGAAGCCGTCAGTCGCCAGGTCCTTGAGCCGTTCAGCAATGTTCGGCTGCCCTTGCTCCTCATCCGGCCTCATGTCCAACACCTGGCAGTCGTGCAAAGCCCCAAGGATACCGAAATGCTTGGTCACCGGCGTGATGGGCGGATAGACGAGATGCCACAGAGCCGGCTTGTCCGAGCTCCCGGCTTCCAGTTCCGCGTGCCTGATGTATGCAGCCAGTGCGGGCACTCTGCCGTAGCAGCCCATCACTTGGGCCATGTCAGGGGCAGCGGACGCCTCATCAATGGTTGCACATTGAGCTGGGCACCAGACCAAACATAAGGTCCTCAGCAGTGCCAATTGCCTCCTCATTGCGCCTACGCCGGTTGCATTGGGCTGCACTCCAAGCATCACTGGCCCGTCCTGCATCTGGCATGGGATGCCGACCATGGCATTCGTCCTGCACATGGGCCAAAACGACTCATCATTGCCAATGTCTGCGCATTCCGGCTCGCACATCTGCAGTCGGGGCCCAACGCAGTTTGATGCGTGACTTCTGACCACGGCCAACCGGTTCGTCATCACTAATTCCAAGCACGACGGCACGCCTCTGCCCACGCGCCATGGAACGTTCTCCCCGATCAGTCCACCTTGCACGCGGCCCGTACGCAGGTCCTGGGCATCTCGCATGTCCTGCCGTTCCTCTTGGTCCCCGAGCTCTGTGCTCGGTCCGGTGTCATGCTGGGAGCCTGGGTGCACGGCTGGGGCCAGATGACACGTTTCCTCGCCTTCGAATGCAGGTTCCATGGCTCGTGCAAAAGTGCGGGGCTCAACATATTGCAACTGTTCTCCTCATCCGTGATCTCATCGGCACGTTTTCAATGGAACCAAGCATCGCTTCATTCCCTCTCGGCAAGCAGCAGGGCCATGCCGACATTGGACCCGGAGTCAGAGGCGATACAAAGCAGCCGCTCCGTGTTGGGCAATCCGCAACTGGCTACCAAGCTGTCTGTAGCTCCCTTGAGTCTGCTGAGGAACCAGTGGAGGCAGATCCGCATCTAAGACCGCTTGAATAGATCCGCCCTAGCTGTGACTTTCTCGTCCACGTCATTGACGAATTGGACGCAAGGCACCTCGTGCACTCTCAATTCGATGCACAACTGCTCGTTGCCACTGAATTGCTCCACGCAATAATTGAAGGCCAAAGCGGCATCCAATGCCACTTGCCTCTCACTGAGACCTTCACGGCATATGGATTGGGCAATGGGAGTGAGGAACGTTTGAGTCGTAATTGGCCTATCACGCCTCACTGACGCCATGCCCTTGGCAAACAATTTGGCGTGCGTCAACGCCTCGGACACATCCAGGGCGGAGTCAAAGTGCTCGGGCGTGATCTCATACTCGCAGTTAGCCTTCTTGCTCACACAGATCAGCGTAGCGAAGAATCTCTCCGCCTCCAATTTCACGCCTACCAGCTTCGTCGTACCCATGACGTGCCTCACGAGTTCATTGAACCTGGTCACCTTGTCGCGCAGGAGGACCATGGACCTGGAGCCGTCTGCATGAGTGAGGAATACGGAATCCGTGTCCCCATAGACGACCTTGAGCCCGTACGCAGTGGCCAGGCCCACGATCACGGATAAAAGCCATCTGTCGGGTGCCGTGACAGCANCGCAGTTAGCCTTCTTGCTCACACAGATCAGCGTAGCGAAGAATCTCTCCGCCTCCAATTTCACGCCTACCAGCTTCGTCGTACCCATGACGTGCCTCACGAGTTCATTGAACCTGGTCACCTTGTCGCGCAGGAGGACCATGGACCTGGAGCCGTCTGCATGAGTGAGGAATACGGAATCCGTGTCCCCATAGACGACCTTGAGCCCGTACGCAGTGGACAGGCCCACGATCACGGATAAAAGCCATCTATCGGATGCCGTGACAGCAGAGGCGCAAGTGCGCGATGAGAAGGAGGATTCAGAGGCCCCGAGTTCGCCGTACAAGCTCAGGACAGCGATCTTGAAGGCCCAACCTGCACTGATCTTCATGTCGACTTGACTCCGCAACACGTTCAATCGGCTTATGCATTCAGTGAGGACGCCGGGCTCAGTGGCATCAAAGCCTATTCATTGCCCATTCACCAGCACCGAACAATGGTCATCAGCCCAATCCCCCGCCGTCTCACTTGCAAGGGCCTCTGGCGCAGGGATCGGATCGAACTCAGTTTTCAGTAACACATTGAGGCCCGTCATCAATGTCGGATACATGGAGTTGACATCGGAGGTACAGACGCACGTGTGCAATCCCCTCATGGGCTCGATGACCTGTGCGTCTTCATAGTCCGACAGCAATGGTTCCCTTGCATCAGGCGTCCAATCAATGACCTTGCTGATGGACAGGGCATGGGTCGACACGAGCAGGGAGGATATACTGCCACTGACGAATCGGGCCGCATCAATAACTTGGGCTTTTATTGCCCCTACGATTGAGCACACTTGCTCTATGCACCAAGATCTGATCGCCACTTCAACATGTAGCCATGTATCATGTCCATTGTACTCCAGCACTGCCGAGATGTCCTCATTGTCCCTGGTCTCCGTGCTGATGGGCGGTGCAGAGATCTTGCCGGGCAGACCAAAGTGCCTTGCCAGTGCTGCTAGTGAGACGCCATTGTAATCGCGCCTGTGCAGCTTGTCAAGGAAGTGGTACGAGTCCACGATGCTTGTGCCCCTCAGCAGCATGGTCATGCCCGTGTCCCTGGCACCAAGATTAATTTTGATGAACCTGTTGCGCAGGTGGGCATGACTGTGACAGGCTAAGCGGGGCAGGTCGAAGCAAAAGCCATTGTGGATCACGAGAATGTGTGGGCAATCACGCTCAATGAGCTGCACGGCCCATGCCACGGCTTCGGCGGACCCCAACACGCGCGTGCAATTGACCTTCGTCCTATGCCTTCGGCTGATGGCATCCGCATGTCCCTTGACGTAACAGAATTGCCTTACGGATGAAGGCCCCACGTATGCAAGGCTGAAAATGGGCTTATCCACAAGTGGCCAATGATTCACTGAGCCACGTGGCACGATTACTTCCATGTCCAAGCCTGCAATGGTGAGTCCGCGGGGCACGCCTAGCCCTGGTGCCAATCCAAGGCCAGGTGTGCAGAAGGCGCCAACACCTTGCAAGGCGGCAACACGTTGGACCGCTATTTCGCCACGAGTCCCAGGTAAGGCCCCGACTTTCTTGCGCCCGGGCTCCGATGTCCTCTTGCGCAATACGACTTTGTCTGTAGCCAGGTCCACAGAGCTCGTCACCGCGTAATTGTGCCATGCAACTGCATCTCCACGCCTCAGTTTCAGCAGTACCTTGGGCTCACTTTCATCGGCACTGCTTGAGCGGGTCCTCAATGGATACGTGCCAACCTTATCGGTCCTGCCAGCCCACGCGGGGGTCCAACCGGCATCAATGAGATGGGAGAGGGTTTCAATTGATTTGTCCGTTACCACCGCCATGGTCACAAGTAAGCGGGCCAACATGTTACGACGTCCACTCGCACAAGGCGCAGTTAATCACAATTCCTATGGACAAGGCCCACATGGCGCACCACATGCAATTGCGCCACAGATCGAGAGTGGGCAGAGGACTCCTGCGCCGTGTGGAATCTGACAACTGGACGGGTTACGTGCAAGACTCACCGCTGGAGGGACTGTTATCCCTCGACAATGATGCAAGAGGGTGCATACTCAGTGCGGTCCTCATCAAACCGAGATTGGTCGCCCATGTCGACAACCAGGTCTATGTGGCATTGGAACTGCTGGGTCGATGGGTCCAACTGAGGAGCTCGGACGGCACGAGATTCGTGGCAGACGTGTTGGGCATGGATAAGGTGACAGTGAACTTTGCTACAGTCGTGGAGCCCTATTACTCAGTGCTGGAGGACGCGACAGCCGTGGATCGTCCCATACCTTGCAGCTGCTGCATTGGCGACTGGCGCCTATTGGTGCAAGTGGACACGGGAGTCGAAATCAGTGAAGCGCGTGCTTCCGACGTGGCCAGTGAATCGTCCGAAGGGAATCCGTCCATGCCGGGCATTGTCGTCACGCCTTTGCCTGACGCCATGGTCTCGGACGTCCCCATGGATGGGGCTGAGTCAGTGCGCACCGATTCAAAGGACAGTGGCGCGGATGCGGAGTTCCTGGAAAGCGAGCCGGGCGATTTGGACAATGAACATGCCGAGCCTGAGGGATGGCCGAGGGCACAGGGTTGGCGTGCAAGTCTGCCATTGCTGACGTTTGAGGCTATAGGTCACTTGGTCCCCGGCATCAGAGCCAAGAGTGGCAGGATCCATGGCCTCGTGATTGCACCTCTGCGCCTATCCGTGACGCCACGTGCGTGGCATAGCTCCCGGCTCTCCAGAGCTGAGATCGTACTTGGCCGCGTCATTTAGCCCGATGACATGAGGACCCTGCTGTGGACCATTGGAAACGCGCTATTGGACCCTGTGGACAGGCCGAGGATCCTGTACATTTACGGCGGCACAGGGGGAGAGAGCAAGACGAGCACGATCAATGTGCTTGCCATGAATCTGCGTGGAGCTGTGGCCGTCATGTCCCGGGATTACCTCGGGTCATACCGCACGGCCATGCCTGATGCTGAGAAATCGCGCTTGCGCGGCTGCAAGTTTGCGACGTTCGGCGAAACCAGTTTGCACAGAGGCCGACTCAACGAGATGTTCGTCAAGCAGATCTGTGGCGGGGATCTCGTGAACGTTGGCACGGGCGATGCAAGTTTTAATCTGACTGTGCTTGCTGCCAGCAATGAACTCTGGTACCCGTCCCCGTATCAGATGCAAAGTTGGTTCACGCACCGAGTGATTGTGCTCAATCGGACTCGGTCGGCACTGAAGTTGCCCAAGCTCATCAAGCACTTCAATGATGCCGATGCTTTAAATTTTGCCTGCACATGCATCTCTGCCCGCCTCTCAAGTGAAACAGCACCAGTCTCTGCTCAACAAGCGTTGCTCACGATCTTTGGCAAACGTGCTAGCATTGCGACGAGGGGAATCCGCTTCTGCCACGATGCGCCGTGGGTCGAAGCCAGGGCGGCCAGGTTGTCCGTGGCTTGTGCAGGGGTCATCAAAGTCGACATGCGGCTCCAGTTGGCCGCTGCCATGTCACATGACACCGTCAGCGGAGAGGGGCACAAGGGCGTGCTGAACGACATAGGTATCAGGCTTCCATCATCCCTCGGCTTGGAGTCAGTCTTCCGTCATCCCTCAGGCCGAGCGCTTCTGAAAACCCGTGCACAAGAAGCCGTGTGCAACACGTTGCAAGGGTACTAGGCACAAGGAGGGGTGTCAGAGACCATTACGCATGTTGCGGAGCCTCCTATAGCATCTGAGTCCGTAACACCAGGCACATCGCGCATAGGGCAGAGAAGGCAAGCCATGGCGGCCGCCAGAGCCGCATCCCAGAGTGCAGGAGCCGTCGTTCCCCCAGCTGCCGGTCTGGGCCAATCTGTGAGCCCCACTTCCAATGCCACGAGTCCCACCACGCCTGCCAGTCCAGGAGCCATGCAGCAAGGTTTCGGCACCACCATGAGCGCGCGTATACTCTTTTCCACAGAGGCCGTGGGCGCTGGCGCGCCCAGCAGTGAGGGGACCGCCGAGAGCAATGACAAAGGCACGAGCAACATGTTGGGTGCCTCGAATGCTGCAGCAGGTGTCCCAGGCATGGGCATGCATTGGACCTCCCACCTGGTGCCTTGCAACGAGAACCTAGATCCAGCAGCGAGTGAGAAGCAAGTGGTGAGGACTGGCCAGTACGCCTCGAAGCGCGGGGACGGAGCCGTCTGTGAACCAGCATGCATCGTCAATTCCAAGTCCCAGGGCACCGACCAGTTGAGCAAGAAGGCCAAGATGCGGTTGACCGAGGAACGGCCGAGCAACAGCGCGACGCAAGATGGCAAATGCCTCGTGTTCAGCGGTGCATACTTCATGTGGCCTGGCGGAGATATCACGAGCGCATTCATGGTCGAAGGAGCCATCGTCGAATACCGCAAAGCTGTGGGCGAGGTCAAGCGCTACCAAGCGGGAGAGAGGTCCTGGGAGGGCACATACGGCGAGACATACGTTTCACTTGAAGTCCCAATGGAGGCTCTCGCCTGGATGGAGGAAACGGTGCACGATGGAGCGCTCGGCATGGCTGTTGCCTTGAGTGAAATGCGCAAGGCAAGTGGATATGCATGGATCAATGCCAAGCCAGCTTCCAACGGACGCTTCAAGGTCACAGCCTGGGTCAGGGACTCTGCAGTGGATCTTGGAGACAGCCTGTAGGTCATGCGCAGCATGGCCTCGAACATGATGGGCGTTGCCTGCCTGTCTCTGCGCTTCCATCGCATGCCGCTCGTGGGTAAGATGTACGAGGCAATCCTGCGCCCAACTGTCAGCCTGCATACCTTCCAGCTCACGGGCAAGACTCCAATCTCATCGCCTGACATCATGACGCGCACTGATGCAGCAGTGACCAAGTTTGCCCTCGACTCGAGGATTGTGGAGGGCATTGTAGGCGTGTCTCTGCGCTAGATACGAGGGATCCATTCAACGGGGATGAGTGCGCAATGGGCCGACGACACGGTGCAAGAGGCGCATGGATGCGGGTGCAGGGAGGGCTGAGACCGATGTGCGTAGGGTGCAGAAAAAATCCATGCCCGAGATCATTGGCCTTCATGCATGGCTGAGGCACAGGCCATGGACAGGCACACGATGCGCAGGTCGAGAGTCCCACCAGGCCCGTGACAGAAGTGTAAAATCAATGCTCCATGTGCTGCGATAAATGGTTGGGCAACGAGTTGAGCCCCGTCACTTGGAACCATGCACGGTTATGTGACTTAGGCACGGTTGCAAATGCACACGGCTAACCTCGCACAGCTACAAAGCCATCGTTCCACTGCTCGGCTTCTCGTGCATCTGCACAGATCGCGTGTCCATGGCAGAGGCGCACAGGTCCATGCATCGGCAGCGACGAGGGGCACGTTGGGACCTCCACGGTCACGGATCCATGGACGGGGCTTTGCACCTGCGCCTGGGTCCCATCACATTGGCCGAGGTGCCGGTCCAAACGTGCCTGCCATTGGTGGAGCCTGACAGGAGGCCTGACGTGTCGGCATTGACCAGGCGCACAGATGAGGCCAAGAGGCAGGCCAGAGAGGCCACTGAGGCATACCTCTGCAGGCTCAACGACTGCCTTAGCGTCCAAGTGCCATCCCAGGTGCAGGCGTACTTGCACAGGATCCATGAGGCAATGCCCCTGCATTCGGTGCTCATTGGCCAATCGCCATATGCACAGGACCTCTTGCCTGCCCTGGGATGCGCCTTCGCGTATCGGCGCGGGCCCATGGATGAGGTTACGCCGGCCGTGCAGGTGCTGTCGCAGGCTTTGCAATTGGCTGCCGGTGCACCTGGGCCTGGGCCCTACGCCTATGCACTGATGAAAGGCTACGACATGTTGGACCAGGGAATCGTGATGGTCAATGCATGGGCGGCCACATCGGATGATGCCGTGGACAGGGTGCATATGGCCTCTGCATTTGCACGATGGATGTCCCCACTGCTCGTTGCAACGGCTCATGGTTCGAGGTATCCGTCTATGCGCTTGGAGACGTGGCCATTCGAGCGATCGACAACTGCTGGAGACATCTGCAGGGGCTCCAGGTGGACACGCCGGCCATGGATATCTGTCGCCTGAGGCATCCTGCATGGATCGCCAGATCTGTGCTCCCAGTTGGGCGCATAGGTCCCCAATCGGATCCATGGGCAAGTGAGACGGGCAGTTGGGCTGTGTATGAGTCCCGTGCGCTGGTCAAGTTGGGGGATCAGGGTAGGCTGAGACGGTTGGCCTCAGCACTGGTGCCAACTCACGTTGCNGGCTCCAGGTGGACACGCCGGCCATGGATATCTGTCGCCTGAGGCATCCTGCATGGATCGCCAGATCTGTGCTCCCAGTTGGGCGCATAGGTCCCCAATCGGATCCATGGGCAAGTGAGACGGGCAGTTGGGCTGTGTATGAGTCCCGTGCGCTGGTCAAGTTGGGGGATCAGGGTAGGCTGAGACGGTTGGCCTCAGCACTGGTGCCAACTCACGTTGCAACGGGCACTTGCAGTGGCGGAGATCATTTGAAACGTGTTTGTGGCCTCAGTTCTGCATCCCCAGCTTCTCCCCCTGCGCAAAGGCCAGAGCCTGCGACCGGCTCAATGGCGGGACACGGACGGCAGGGCAGACCCATTGAGGAGGCGCTCAATGAGCTCGAAAGCAGGGGCGCCCCTGCCGAGACGCGAGACACGTGGCGCCATGGTGAGGGCGCCGCAGCCGGCAGACGGAGCAGGGAGAGGGGCAGGGACGAGGTGCAGGACAGACGGCCGGGGGAATACGCAATCGAAGTGATCACGCATGTGCTCCGCAACTGCGACACGGCAATCAAGGCGTGCATCGAGGCCTCGGTGGAACTAAGGAACGTCGCCAGGAGGTGCGACCCGGGCCGTGCCGATGAGCTCGACAAGCTGGCCGCCGCTGCGTCACAGGAATGCGGTCATCTCACCGCCGTCACTGCTGCTGTGGGCGCATTGGTCGCCACTCTGACTGGATCAAGCACGTCCATTGCCTCTATCAATTCACCCCTGTCCGCGATCATCGGCCTGAAGCAGGATGAGCTCACTGCCTCGCTGGTCAGTGCCACCATTGGCATGCTCGGTCCGCAGGTCAGCCACCTGGCCATGCAGCAGGGGACGGATGAGGACCAGCCGCCTGCTGCAGAGTCTGTGGCCTTTGATCCCAGCAAGCTGGCTGAGACTTCACCTATGGGACTGCTGCCTGCTCCTGCTGCAGTGGAGCTCATGTTCGGCCCGGATGAAGCCGACCTGCGCAAGTGCCTGGAGATGCTGGCCGTGTGTTTTGATGACGCAGGGGATGCCGAGAGCAAGGCCATTGCCGAGCTGCTGGATGTGGCCTCAATCACAGTGCCGCTGCCCCATGCGCATGAGTTGCGCGCGGCCCTTGCTGCCAATGCGGAGGGCGCCATATGGTTCTCGGGTGGGGCAGATGAGCCAAGCACCGAGCTGATCGACTTCGCCTTGACCCACTTCTCGGCCTAAGTGTGATCCATGCTCTGTTGACTGAGGGACCAGGCCATGCGTTTTCAAAACGTGACCCGTGCGCACTGCATCCATAGTTCTGCACACCATGGTCATGTGGCCCAGGCTTGTGCATCAGGCCCAGGTGCGATGCATGGCTCATGACTCGAAGGCAATGCGCACTGCCGTCATGACATCGTTGCCCATGGCCTTGGCGCAAACGTAGGCCGAGAGCTTGTTGTAGGGCACAGAGGCCACCTTCACCTCGTCGTCACTGCATTCCCGTAGCCTAAGCTCAAGTTGATCGGCACTGAATCCACCTTCGGTCAACAACCCCTTGTAACTCGTTCGCACGAATTCACGGCCAGGAGCAGGCAAAAGCTCAGGCATCGGGTAGAAGCGTGCAATGATCGTCATCGGCGTCCTCATTACGCCCATGGTTGCGGCATTGGATTCAAATGCACGGACCACCCCCTCATCGATGGGCAGGATCAGTTCCTTGCGCGCTCTTGCCAGTGACTCCCTGATTTGCCTCATGCCCTCACCTGAGAACTGGCAATTGCACGCATGGCAGGATTCCACCACAGCCCTCAGCGAGGATCCCAATGACACGCGCCACGCGCACCGGTGCGCGATAATCCGCTCACGCGGATTATCGCGCACTTGGCCTGAGTAGTACGACCCATGCCTGTCCTCGACCCTCTTGCGCAGGCAATGGAGCATGCCGAGCAGGAGAGCAGCCATGACTTCAGGTGCACTGCTGTACCTTGCCGGATCACTGATGGGCTTGGCACGACTGAAGCTCGAGGCATGGCTCACAATGGACGGTGCGTCACTGTTGGCGAATGGATCCGGTGGGCCATGCACGTGAGGGACAGAGCTGGAAGGTGCAGTGGAAGCCCTTGGTGCAATTGCAAGTGGGACGGGGACATGGCTTGCATCACTCTCATCGTCTGGCAACTCGGGCTCAGCCTGCTGCACATACCAAAGCGGCGCCGGCAAGGCCAGCCGCATTTGCAATGCCGCCCTGCTGTCCATGAGGAGGCCCGACAATTGCAGGATGACGGCTTTCACGCTGGCCAGTTCTGCACCCATCAGTTGCATGCCCGACTGGAGCGATGTGACCAGGCTGCGCAGGCATCCGATCTCAGTCAGCAGGGCTCGAGAGTACCTGTCACCGATGGCAGTATGCCCAACCACTGCGGATCCAGCTGGGGCACGCATGGAAGCCAGCACGTCATCCATGCCATTGGACTCAGCACCCTGCACCGATTGCAATGAGGATCCCTCCACAGCACCCGCTGTCCCGGTCTCAGTGCTCCCGCCTTAAAGCCCATGCACAGGCAGCGCGAGCCGTGTGGGATCCGTGCCATTGGTGCCAGTCCCAGTTGAGGCGTCCATGGCAGGTGGGGCATCGACCTGTGTCTCTGTACCATGGTTCTCACTGTCGTCTGCGCCCAGATCGAAGTACTGTGGGCCCTCCATCACCCAGTGGAAGTGGCAACACGTTGCAGGGGTTTTCATGTACGTGAGGCGTCAATCGGATGCCCCTTGCTCAGCAGGTCAAAAGCCAAGGCATGCACGCTAATCGAGAGGCGCGGCCCAACGTGTTGCCGATTCTCCCCTGTTCCCGATGCGTGGCCAGCAAGCTTCGGCATATCTATGCCCAGGGATTCAGGCGTGACCTTGGACAAGTGCTCGGCATTGGGAGCGGGCAGGTTGTGCTGAAAACCGTAGCCGAACTGGTTCCGCGTGCCCACTGAGTCCCTGAGCCAATGGGGCGCATTGGGCTCCTGCGCCTTGAGACGTATCATGCGCCAAAGAGCCTGGCAACCCTCATGAGTCAAGCCGCGTGCACCTGCCATGGTCAAGGGGCAGAGGACGTACCCCACCGAACTGGCCATCATGAGCACGAATTCGTCCGCCCCTATGCCAGCTGGACGCGGAACACTGCGGCGCCAGCCATGGGCAAGGGCACACGTCAGCGTGCAATGGACTGCCCTTGTCGCAGATGGGCGCGTTCGTGAACCACAGCTGGGGCATTGCGCCTGAATCAGAGCAAGGGAGCACGCAACGTGCTTTGTTCCATGCAAAAAGGCACTGCCAGCAGTGGTGCGCCCATCGGTGCGCCTATGGCCCAGATGCATCGGTCGATGGACGTCGCAGCTGCCGTCAGCCATGTCGATGCCCAGTACGCCCACGTGACTTCCGACTCGGACCCCGCCGTCTCAGGCATCCCCAGCCATACAACACAGGCACGTGCCGACGTGCCCCGTTCCGCAGCTTGAACCTTGGCAGGCGTGCAATCGAAACGTGGACCCGGGAAATGGATCAGTGTCCAGCCCCTCTGACTGAGCTTATGACCCACGTCCAGGACCAGGCGCAAACATGTTTCCGCCGCTTTCCCTGCTCCGACGACCATGAGCCTGGGCACAGTGGCTTCGGCATTGACGATGCTCCTGAGCACTGGGACAACCAGCAGCAATGGCAAGGCCATGGAGGGGTCTGCAAGGGCACTTGGATCTCCATTGATTGCATCTGCTGGGGCGCTGAGAGAGTATTCGCTGCAAAGCAAGGGCCTGAACGTGTGACGGCTGGACTCAGCCGCGGCATTGGCCAACAGGCTCGGGGACGGGTGAACGAAGGCACAAGGCACGGGTGTTACGTCCATGCAAGGCCCCACTGCACGGACGCATGCCGCATAGTACTCGAGGCACTCATGCACGTCGATGCAATCTCGAGACAGGTCCAAGGGCGCAGGACACGTGAGACTCGTGCCACATGTGGGACCCGGTCTGTCGGCTTCGTCTCCCGCTGATCGTGTGCCAGATGCGCTGGTTCCGGCGCCAGGACTCGGCATGACCGCTGCCTGACCAGTGCGGGGGACCAAGGGATCCGTGAACGTGTTACTGGGCTCCCTGGCTGCGACAGATGATTCGCTATCAACGTGCACCGGGCTCAGTGGTGATGCACCCTGCTCGTCACAGGGCCTGGGTTCCAGGCATCGCAGGGCCGCATCCCCATGCACAATGAGCCCTTCGCACATCCGCGCCACGGTCCTGGCCACCTCCGCAATGAACCATGCGGGGCCCCAAATGACCCATGCAACGGTCCTCGGTCCAAGTACAACCGCTCTCCATGCAGTGAGGCCAGGACGAAGCATCCGTGACTGGGCGACGTGGAAGCGGAGCAGCTCCGGCAATGGCAACTGGAACGGGTGTCACGGGATTTCATGCAGCACGGGTCGGAGTGGCAGGTCCGCGTGTTGGGCTGCGCTGTGTGGTACGTGCGGACCGATCCATGCGATGCCGTTGAAATGACAGTAACCCTGCCCAGCAACAAGTGCGGTTGCAACGAGTTGAGCCACCACTTGTGCAGGGCCGGATTCCACGTGAAATCATGGCCTCACGTGCGACTACAGAGACCAGGGACCAAAGTCTCACACGCAGCCAGCTCATTGCCGCCGACCTCAGTGGACCCGGCCATGCAGCCAACAGCGCTGAGGGCAACATGGAGCCAGGCACTGAGGCGTGAACTGAGGGCCGGCACGGCTGACGAGAACGAGCGCATCCTGGCTGCAGTTGAAGCAGGCGCAACGGATCCGGTGGCCGCTTGCATGGATCCATGGCAGAGGTCCGCGGCCTGGGGCACGGTCCAACGTTTGGACTGGTTTTGCCGTCTCGTGCAGAGGAGCATTGCAAACGCGCTCGGTTTACGTCTTCCAAGGCACTCAGGGATCAGGCTCATCATGACGATGGGCACCTGGCAGTTGGACGGAGGTATGAGCGTGACACCATGGTTCCTGCTGCCGGCAGTGTCGACATCCGTGTTCTCGGGTACCAAGGCACTGCTGGAAGAGGCACAGCAAGCTGCTTCGGATCTTGTCATCGTGGAACAGTCCGCAAATCAGACGGGCACGGCCAGCCTTGGCAAGTACTATGGGCAGACGCAACTGCGCGGCCGCCTTGCATCCCTTGCACTGAGCTTAGTCATGGACGAGAGGGACCAGGCAGATCTGCGCCTCGTCAGGCAGGTCTACGTGAACCTGTCCTCAACGTGCCTTGTGTTCAGTATCGCTAAGCCGGGTTCATTCGTGCTACATTGCGTCCCTGGACCGGTAGCCGTTTCAGCACTGGCAGCGTGTGCAGCTAAGCGTGGCATCAGATACTCCGAGGACCTGGATTCCGTGAAGATCTATGGGGCGAGGCACATGGCGTATGACCTGCCCTCTGCAGCGCATGCAAACTCATGGGTCGCAGTGAAACATGGAGGGCGGATCCAAATGGTGGGCAGCCCTGAGGCGGTCCATGCCTGCTTCGCCAGGCTCATTGAAACCGTACGCGTCCTGCTGTCCTCGCCAGTGGATTGGGCCACGTTTTCAACGGACATGCGCGTGATCGACGTGTTGGCTGTGGGACAGTGATNGCCGGGTTCATTCGTGCTACATTGCGTCCCTGGACCGGTAGCCGTTTCAGCACTGGCAGCGTGTGCAGCTAAGCGTGGCATCAGATACTCCGAGGACCTGGATTCCGTGAAGATCTATGGGGCGAGGCACATGGCGTATGACCTGCCCTCTGCAGCGCATGCAAACTCATGGGTCGCAGTGAAACATGGAGGGCGGATCCAAATGGTGGGCAGCCCTGAGGCGGTCCATGCCTGCTTCGCCAGGCTCATTTAAACCGTACGCGTCCTGCTGTCCTGGCCAGTGGATTGGGCCACGTTTTCAACGGACATGCGCGTGATCGACGTGTTGGCTGTGGGACAGTGATACGCGTTCAAGTCCATGGACTCGCCTGCGACAAGTCGGCCAGAGCAAAACCGGCTGTCACGTCTGTTGCACGAATGGGCCTCATGAGCAGTGCATTGGGATCAGTGGCATGGGTACGCAGCACGGAGATGTCCTCTGCAATGCAGGCCGTCAGCCAGTTGGACCTGCATGTGGACAGCAGTCTTGATTGACCCGCCGGGCAAAGGGGCTCAGTGAAACCAGCAAGAATGGCCGTGCGCACCACGACTGCGATGCAGGCCATGTCACTGGGACTGAGCCTCAAGTCGGACAGTTCATTGGCCAGGACGACCAAGGCCAGACAGGCATCACTGAGGGGCAAATGCAGCAGGCCACGTGTGCGTGCCTCGGCAAGGATCCTGTACGAACAAGCCGCAACGATTGGACAGTCCGTTGGAAGTGGTTCAAAGGCTTCAATGCTCATGAGCCGTGCCTGTCCATGCTCCGTTTGCACCACGCATGGATACGGCGAGACGTCTGAGAACAGGGACAGAACAGCGTTCTCATTCCCTCTGCTCTGCACGCCCCTCTTGGCCCTGTCTAGCTCCATCTGCATGGCCTTCGATGCTGCCTTGCACATGGCAGTCATGGGCAGGACGGGTGACAGGTAATCGGGCCTCGGCGAACACAGCTGCCTTGGCCTGCACCGGAGGCCTGGGTCGTCACTCAGCAGCGGACGGATGGTGCCATCCCAGTCCAAGCGAAACATGGAGCCGAGGAACTTGGCACGCCTGCCCATCGTGTGAGATCCCGGCACACTGAGGTGGCTGTGCACGACGTCTGACAGTGCGGCCTTAGCGCGAGACAGGAATGCATGACCCCTGCCTGATCCATCGGCACGGCTGGCGATCACTGGCCACAGTTCCACCTTGCACCTTGAAGCCTTATGCAATGGCGAGGCATGCCGCCCAGCAGTGATGTCAGACGAGGCCAAGGTTGAGTGCTTCATGAACGGCACAGGTTCCCCTGCACTGGCACTGAGCCCAATGCCAAGGCCGAGGGACAGGTGAATTGGCCCGGTTGCGCCCTAGCTTCTGAGGCCCTCACCTCTGCAATGGCTTCAGGCTCAGTGGGCACGAACAAGTGCACTTCGTCCCCATCGAAGTCCAAGTGCAGGGGGTTACACATGTCCGGGTGCACGCCAATGGACCAGTTATTCCATTTGCCGATGCGGACGGGCTGTGCGGAATCGGGACCAATGGCCGGGCAACGGACGAGGACAGCGGAATCACCCTCACAAAGGCCGGTCTCAACGAGTGTTGAGCTGATCTCCGGATCCGTGCTGCGGAGGTCTGTGACGCGGACGTTGGCAGGAGTACCAGGACCATCAGTGGAGATGGGCCTAAGTCCTGGCCTCATGCGCGCCACAAGGCGTATCTTGCGCACCCAGGCCTCGGGCAGAAGCACAATGCACGGGTCCTCATGCCACGACACGGTGGCCACGCCTCTCATGGATCCAATAGGCTGGCAGCCCGATATCCGATGCCTCGGCAGTCCACCCTTGCCCATCAGCGTAATGCGCACTTCCTTCGCGTACTCCGTTGCAGAGATCTCATCCCTGCGCGCCTGCTTGGTCAAGAACCCCCTGCGATCTATCAGCCCAAGCTCATCCACTGCGCAGAAGCTGGGCAGGAGTAGAGCTCCACTCGGTGCCCTCGACAAATGGCCTGCACAGTGCTCGTGCTCATTGCACCTGGTCTCCGACTCTGTGGCCGCCAGTGGAGCTTGAACCTTGAGTCCCGGGACGTTGAGTGGGGCCAGGAGCAATGAAGTGACCATCGGCACCTCATCGGTTCTGGATCCATGGCGCCATGTGCGGCGGAACTCGATGGTGGGTGGATCCATGGACGCGTAATCTGGGGCATGAATAAACCAGGACCAAGCAGCTGGACCCAAGTGAGGCCGCAACAAGTTGAAACCCGATACTTGGCTCCGTGGACGCGTAACGAATGCGGCGTGGATCTCCCGAGTCAAACGCCCCATCCGACCGCCCAGTGCATACGTACAAGTCCTCAGACCAGAGGGAAGGCTTGAACTTGCTACGATGGATACGGAACTGGCCACGGCATGGGCGCCAGGCCGCTGGCCTGGACACAGGCCTGGTGAAAGTGTTGACGCCTCGGCCGATGCACAGGCTGACAGTTGGGCGCAGGATTGCCTCATACGTCTTGCCCACGAGCGGCATGCGACAGAAGCGCAAAGACAGGCAGTCAACGCCCATCATGTTCGAGGCCATGCTGCGCATGACCTGCGAGCTGTCTCCGAGATCCACTGCAGAGTCCCTGACCCAAGCTGTGACCTTGAAGCGTCCGTTGGAAGCTAGCTCAGCATTGATCCATGTATATCCACTTGCCTTGCGCATTTCACCCCAGGCAACAGCCATGCCGAGCGCTCCATCGTGCACCGTTTCCTCCATCCAGGCGAGGGCCTCCATTGGGACTCCAAGTGAAACGTATGTCTCACCGTATGTGCCCTCCCATGACCTCTCTCCCGCTTGGTAGCGCTTGACCTCGCCCACAGCTTTGCGGTATTCGACGATGGCTCCTTCGACCATGAATGCGCTCGTGATATCTCCACCGGGCCACATGAAGTATGTACCGCTGAACACGAGGCGTTTGCCATCTTGCGTCGCGCTGTTGCTCGGTCGTTCCTTGGTCAGCAGCATCTTGGCCTTCTTGCTCAGCTGGTCGGTGCCCTGGGACTTGGAATTGACGATGCATGCTGGTTCACAGACCACTTTGTCCCCGCGCTTCGAGGCGTACTGGCCAGTCCTCACCACTTGCTTCTCACTCGCTGCTGGATCCAGGTTCTCGTTGCAGGGCACCAGGTGGGAGGTCCAATGCAGGCCGATGCCTGGGACACTCGCTGCAGCATCCGAGGCACCCAACACATTGCTCGTGCCTTTGCCATTGCTCTCGGTGGTCCCCTCACTGCGGGGCGCGCCAGCGCCCACGGCCTCTGTGGGAAAGAGCGTACGCGCGCTCATGGTGGTGCCGAAACCTTGCTGCATGGCTCCCGGACTGGCAGGCGTGGTGGGACTCGTGGCATTGGAAGTGGGGCTCACAGATTGACCCAGACCGGCAGATGGGGGAACGACGGCTCCTGCACTCTGGGATGCGGCTCTGGCGGCCGCCATGGCTTGCCTTCTCTGCCCTATGCGCGATGTGCCTGGTGTCACGGACTCAGATGCCATAGGAGGCTCCGCAACATGCGAAATGGTCCCTGAGACCCCTTCCTGTGCCTAGTACCCTTGCAACGTGTTGCACACGGCTTCTTGTGCACAGGTTTTCAGAAGCGCTTGGCCTGAGGGAACACTGACTCCAAGCCGAGGGATGACGAAAGCCTGAGACCTATGTCGTTCAGCACGCCCTTGTGCCCCTCTCTGCTGAAGGTGACAAGTGACATGGCAGCGGCCAACTTGAGCAGCATGTCGCCTTTGATGACCCCTGCACAGTCCACGGACAACGTGGCCGCCCTGGCTTCGACCCACGGCGCATCGTGGCAGAAGCGGACTCCCCTCGTCGCAATGCCAGCACGTTTGTCGAAGATCGTGAGCAACGCTTGTTGGGCAGAGACTCGTGCTCCTTCACTTGAGAGGCGGACAGAGATGCACGTGCAGGCGAAATCCAAAGCATCGGCATCATTTAAGTGCTTGATGAGCTTGGGCAACTTCAGTGCCGACCGAGTCAGATTGAGCACAATCACCCTGCGCGTGAACCAACTTTGCATCTAATACGGGGACGGCTACCAGAGTTCATTGCTGGCAGCGAGCACAGTCAGATTGAAACTTGCATCGCCCGTGCCAACGTTCACGAGATCCCCGCCACATATCTGCTTGACAAACACCTCGTTGAGTCGGCCTGTGTGAAGACTGGTTTCGCCGAACATCACAAACCTGCAGCCCACCAAGCGCGATTTCTCAGCATCAGGCGTGGCCCTGCGGTATGACCTAAGGTAATCCTCAGACATGACGGCCATAGCTCCACGCAGATTCATGGCAAGAACATTGATCATGCTCCTCTTGACCTCTCCCCCCGTGCCGCCGTAAATGTACAGGATCCTCGGCTTGTCCACAAGATCCAACAGCGCGTTTCCAATGGTCCACAACAGGGTCCTCATGTCATCGGGCTCGATGACGCGGCCAAGTACGATCTCAGCTCTGGAGAGCCGGGAGCCATGCCATACACGTGGGGTCACGGATAGGCGCAGAGGACGAATCACGAGGTCACCGATCCTGCCCCTCCTGACTCTGATGCCGGGGACCAAGTGACCTATGGCCTCAAACGTCAGCGATGGCAGACTTGCACGCCAGCCCTCAGCAATCCCTCAGGCTCCGCATGTTCATTATCCGAATCGCCCGGCTCGCTGTCCAGGGACTCTGCGTCCGCGCCACTGTCCTCTGCATCGGTGCGCACTGACCCAGCCCCATCCATGGGGACGTCTGAGACCATGCGTCAGGCAAAGGCGTGACGACAATGCCCGGCATGGACGGATTGCCTTCGGACGATTCACTGGCCACGTCGGAAGCACCCGCTTCACCGATTTTGTCTCCCGTGTCCACTTGCACCAATAGGCGCCAATCGCCAATGCAACAGCTACAAGGTATGGGACGAGCTACGGCTGTCGCGTCCTCCAGCACTGCGCAATAGGGCTTCACGGCTGTGGCAAAGTTCACTGTCACCTTATCCATGCCCTGCACGTCTGCCACGAATCTCGTGCCCTCCGAGCTCCTCAATGGGACCCATCGGCCCAGCACTTCGAATGCCACATGCACCTTGTTCTCGACACCGGCGACCAATCAGGGTTTGATGAGGACCGCATTGAGTATGCGCCCTCTTGCATCATTGTCGAGGGATAACGGTCCCTCCACCGGTGAGTCTTGCACGTAACCCGTCCAGTTGTCAGCTTCCACACGACGCACACGTCCTCTGCCCACTCTCGATCTGTGGCGCAATTGCTTGTGATACGCCATGTGGGCCCCGTCCATAGGAATTGCGATTAATTGCGCCTGGTGCGAGTGGAAGTGGCAACACATTGGCCCACTTACTTGTGACCATGGCGGTGGTAACGGACAAATCAATTGAAGCCCATTCCCATCTCATTGATGTTGGTTGGACCCCAGCCTGGGCTGGCAGGACCGATGAGGTTGGCACACATCCATTGAGGACCCGCTCAAGCAGTGCCGATGAGACTGAGCCCAGGGTACTGCTGAAACTGAGGCGTGGAGACAAAGTTGCATGGCACAATTTCACGGTGACCAGCTCGGCCGACCTGGCTGCGGACAAAGTCGAATTGCGCAAGAGGACATCGGAGCCCGGGCGCAAGAAAGTCGGGGCCTTACCTGGGACTCGTGGCGAAATAGCGGTCCAACGTGTGGCCACCCTGCAAGGTGTTGGCGCCTTCTGCACACTTGGCCTTGAATTGGCACCAGGGCTAGACGTGCCCCGTGGTCTCACCATTGCAGGCTAGGACATGGAAGTAGTCGTGCCACCTAGCTCAATGAATCATTGGCCACTCGTGGATGAACCCATTTTCAACCTTCCATACATGGGGCCTTTATTTGGAAGGCATTTCTGTTACGTCAAGGGACATGCGGATGCCATCAGCCGAAGGCATAGGACGAAGGTCAATTGCACGCGCGTGTTGGGGTCCGCCGAAGCCGTGGCATGGGTCGTGCAGCTCATTGAGCGTGATTGCCCAGACATTCTTGTGATCCACAATGGCTTTTGCTTCGACCTGCCAAGCTTAGCCTGTCACAGTCCTGCCCACCTGCGCAACAGGTTCATCGAAATTAATCTAGGAACCAGGGGCACGGGCATGACCATGCTGCTGAGGGGCACAAGCATTGTGGACTCGTACTACTTCCTGGACAAGCTGCACAGGCACAATTACAATGGCGTCTCACTGGCAGCACTGGCAAGGCACTTTGATCTGCCCGACAAGATCTCTGCACCGCCCATTAGCACGGAGACCAGGGACAATGAGGACATCTCGGCAGTGCTGGAGTACAATGGACATGATACATGGCTACATGTTGAAGTGGCGATCAGATCTTGGTGCATAGAGCAAGTGTGCTCAATCGTAGGGGCAATAAAAGCCCCAGTCATTGATGCGGCCCGATTCGTCAGTGGCAGTATGTCCTCCCTGCTCGTGTCGACCCATGCCCTGTCCATCGAAAAGGTTATTGATTGGACGCCTGATGCAAGGGAACCATTGCTGTCGGACGATGAAGGCGCACAGGTCATCGAGCCCATGAGGGGATTGCACACGTGCGTCTGTGTCTCCGATGTCAACTCCATGTATCCGACATTGATGACGGGCCTCAATGTGTTACTGGAAACTGAGCTTGATCCGATCACTGCGCCAGAGGCCCTTGCAAGTGAGACGGCGATGGATTGGACTGATGACCATTGTTCGGTGCTGGTGAATGGGCAATGAATAGGCTTTGATGCCACTGAGCCCGTCGTCCTCACTGAATGCATGAGCCGATTGAACGTGTTGCGGAGTCAAGTCGGCATGAAGATCAGTGCAGGTTGGGCCTTCAAGATCACTGTCCTGAGCTTGTGCGGCGAACTCGGGGCCTCTGAATCCTCCTTCTCATCGCGCACTTGCGCCTCTGCTGTCACGGCATCTGATAGATGGCTTTTATCCGTGATCGTGGGCCTCGCCACTGCGTACGGGCTCAAGGTCGTCTATGGGGACACGGATTCCGTATTCCTCACTCATGCAGACGGCTCCAGGTCCATGGTCCTCCTGCGCGACAAGGTGACCAGGTTCAATGAACTCGTGAGGCACGTCATGGGTACGACGAAGCTGGTAGGCGTGAAATTGGAGGCGGAGAGATTCTTCGCNAAGATCGCTGTCCTGAGCTTGTACGGCGAACTCGGGGCCTCTGAATCCTCCTTCTCATCGCGCACTTGCGCCTCTGCTGTCACGGCATCTGATAGATGGCTTTTATCCGTGATCGTGGGCCTCGCCACTGCGTACGGGCTCAAGGTCGTCTATGGGGACACGGATTCCGTATTCCTCACTCATGCAGACGGCTCCAGGTCCATGGTCCTCCTGCGCGACAAGGTGACCAGGTTCAATGAACTCGTGAGGCACGTCATGGGTACGACGAAGCTGGTAGGCGTGAAATTGGAGGCGGAGAGATTCTTCGCCACGCTGATCTGTGTGAGCAAGAAGGCTAACTGCGGGTATGAGATCACGCCTGAGCACTTTGACTCCGCCCTGGATGTGTCCGAGGCGATGACGCACGCCAAATGGTTTGCCAAGGGCCTGGCGTCAGTGAGGCGTTACAGGCCAATTGCGGCTCAAACGTTCCTCACTCCCATTGCCCAATCCGTATACCGTGAAGGTCTCAGTGAGAGGCAAGTGGCATTTGATGCGGCTTCGGCCTTCAATTATTGCGTGGAGCAATTCAGTGGCAGCGAGCAGTTGTGCATCGAATTGAGAGTGCACGGGGTGCCCTGCGTCCAATTCGTCAATGACGTGGACGAGAAAGTCACAGTTAGGGCGGATCTATTCAAGCGGTCTCAGATGCGGGTCTCCCTCCACTGGTTCCTCAGCAGGCTCAAGTGAGCTACAGACAACTTGTTGGCCAGCTGCAGATTGCCCAACACGGAGCGGCTGCTTCGTATCGCCTGTAACTCCGGGTCCAATGTCGGCATGGCCCTGCTGCTTGCCGAGAGGGAATGAAGCGATGCTCGGTTCCATTGAAAACGTGCCGATGAGATCACGGATGAGGAGAACGGTTGCAATATGTTGAGCCCCGCACTTTTGCACGAGCCATGGAACCTGCATTCGAAGGCGAGGAAACGTGCCATCTGGCCCCAGCCGTGCACCCAGGCTCCCAGCATGACACCGGACCGAGCACAGAGCTCGGGGACCAAGAGGAACGGCAGGACATGCGAGATGCCCAGGACCTGCGTACGGGCCGCGTGCAAGGTGGACTGATCGGGGAGAACGTTCCATGCCGCCGTGCTTAGAATCATTGATGACGAACCGCTTGGCCGTGGTCAAAAGTCACGCATCAAGCCGCGTTGGGCCCCGACTGCAGATGTGCGAGCCGGAATGCGCAGACATTGGCAATGATGAGTCGCTTTGGCCCATGTGCAGGACGAATGCCATGGTCGGCATCCCATGCCAGATGCAGGATGGGCCAGTGATGCTTGGAGTGCGGCCCAATGCAACCGGCTTCGGCGCAATGAGGAGGCAATAGGCACTACTGAGGACCTTACGTTTGGTCTGGTGCCCAGCTCAATGCGCATCCATTGATGAGGCGTCCGCTGCCCCTGACGTGGCCCAAGTGATGGGCTGCTACGGCAGAGTGCCGGCACTGGCTGCATACATCAGGCACACAGAACTGGAAGCCGGGAGCTCGGACAAGCTGGCTCTGTGGCATCTCGTCTATCCGCCCATCACGCCGGTGACCAAGCATTTCGATATCCTTGGGGCTTTGCACGACTGCCAGGTGTTGGAAATGAGGCTGGATGAGGAGCAAGGGCAGCCGAACATTGCTGAACGGCTCAAGGACCTGGCGACTGACGGCTTCGTCGATCTCATGTGGACGAGCATGTCCATCGAGGCGGGGCGCATATGGCGACTCGTGCATGGGGCCCAGTTGCAAGTGCTGGACGAGCACACGTTGCATTGCGTTAATCGCCTCTTGGCCGCAGCAGAAGCCCATGACGAGGGCCCAAGGCTCTGGATCCTGCACTGGATGGGGATCACGGCGCGCATTGGTCCACGAGCCGTAAATGCAATCATGGCGCAGTGGAGGGAGCCGGAATTCCATGCAATGAGTTGTCCCCCGTCCATGTTGCACGTTTTCCCTCAGCAGAAGGTGCTGAACCTTGTCACTTGCCCGGGTCTCATATGCCGCCACGTGAGAACCACTGGGCCGGCCCATGGGTGCTACGTGGACGTCATCTGTCATGGGTCCATGGTCCCATTGCTGTGCCCAATGCCTGGGAAAAGAAAGAAAAAAGAAAAAAAAACAAGAACAAGAACAAGACAAAGAAGAGGAAGAGGACGAGGACGAGGACGAGGACGAGGAGGAGGAGGATGTGGAGGAGGAGGAGGAGGACGACGACGACGACGACGATGACGACAACGACGGCGATGACGACGACGACGACGACAGCGACGACGACGACGATGAGGACGACGATGAGGACAACGAAGACGCTGACAACGACAACGAGGACAATGATGACAACGACGACGATGACAATGACGACGACAACAAGGACAATGACGACAACGACAACGACGACGACGACGACGACGACGACAACGACAACGGCGACGACGACGACAACGACGACGACAACGACGACGACAACGACGACGACAACGACGACGACGACGACAATGAGGAGGACGAGGAGGAGGAGGACGAGGAGGAGGGCAAGGAGGAGGAGGAGGAGGTGGAGGATGAGGAGAATGGTACCTTGGTGATGACGCAGAGGTCGACGTTGCTGCCACTGCCCAGATCGTTGAAGATACCCGCCTGGATTGCATCCGCCACCAACCTCTCCGCCTCTGCCCTCTGCTCACTCCAACAGATGTGCATGTGATTGTGATGGTGTGAGTGGCTGTATGTGATGGTGTGAGTGGATGTATGTGATGGTGTGAGTGGATGCATGTGATGGTGTGAGTGGATGATTGTGATTGTGTGAGTGGATGCATGAGATGGTGTGAATGGATGAATGAGATGGTGTGAGTGGATGCATGAGATGGTGTGAATGGATGAATGAGATGGTGTGAGTGGATGCATGAGATGGTGTGAGTGGATGCATGAGATGGTGTGAGTGGATGCATGAGATGGTGTGAGTGGATGCATGAGATGGTGTGAGTGGATGCATG
>SZWC01003008.1:68078-97709 GCA_023375785.1 Penium margaritaceum | reverse complement strand
GAGGGGCCCGTCGGCCCCGTCGGCCAACCGACGGAGGGGCCGACGGTGGAGAGGGGCGGACCCCCCCCCCTCGGCGGCCACTCGCTCACTCGCTCACTCGCTCGCTCAGCGAGCGAGCGAGCGAGCGTGTACGGGTGGGAGGGCCGGACAGGCCGGACGCCCCCCCCCACCTTTCCTCATTTTCTCTGTTTGCCCACCTGAGGGGCAATCGAGAAAAGGGGGGGGGCAAGTAACAAAAACTACAAAAAGGGGTACTCCTGAAAAAGATTGAAAAGAGAGAAAAAAAAGGAGGGGGTGGCCGAGGGCAAGAAAGAGAAGAAGAAAGAAAAATAAAAAATGGGGGCCTGATGGCTAGTGAAACACGACAAAAAAGGTACTCTTCCAAGTGCCACCGCCGCAGCAGCCGCAGCTTCATAGCCGCAATAGCAGCACCAGGCGATGGAGTGTCGACGACTACTTAGTGCGGCGGCTGCGCGATAGCTTGCACTTTCGCCTTTAGAGCCGACAGCGGACTGTCGTTGGCAGCGATCTCCACTTCGACACGTGTCGTGGACCGGCGTCTCCCTGGGGCCCGTGGATTGGTGCGCGTAGTGTACTCCGAGTGATCGACGCCGGATTCGAGTCTGTTCATCTCCGAGGGCTGGGTCGCTTACATCTTGGAGCAGCAGCCACACCTGCAGCCGCCACCCCTTCTCGTCTTGGAGCCGTCTTTGCTCTATTAATGGCAGCAGCATTAGTGGCCACAGTTTGTCAGACTCTAGTCCCCGGGCGTGCTGCGGTAGTGCAGCTCGTCCTGTCTGGTCACATTTGCTGACCCGGACGTCGTGATCTCCAGGAGTGACAATACCTACTGGCCCCATTCTCTCCCGTGGCTTGGTGTTTACCACCGGGAGTAGGTGCCCTCGGTACCTATCCATCATCTAGCACACGAGATGAGTGCGCAGATATCTGAGCAGGCGCCCTGCGCGTTCGCCTGATACCACTGTGGTGATGGACGTCATGGTTGGCGTCGCTGTTGGACGCGCCCTCCCGACTGGTATTCACCTTGGCTACAGCCTCGTCCGAGCATGCGTCCTCCAGAGCACACGGATCTGCCGGCCTTGGTAGATCCCATAGCCGGACCTCTGGCGAGCATATTCGCTGAGATCCACGGCCTCCGGTAGACAGTGCAGTGGCTTTGTGACCTTGTCGTCACTGAGCGTGCTTCTGCTACTCGTTTGTCGACGGCCTCTTCGATCACATCTCCTCCATCCTCTCCTCCTTCCTCTTCGGATGCTGTACCTTTAGCTCTTCCTGCCAGCGAGTCCCAGGCTGCCACCATCCTGTCGTTCCTTCACTCTACGACCACGACGCCATCTCGCGATGACATACCTCCATGCAGTCGTTCCAGTCGAGTGACTCTGCGACTTCGGCGTCAGCGCTCCGCACGGCGTGCTCGCGCCGGTGTTAATACATCCTCCACCTCCTCGGCCTCCGTTGTTGTACCTGTCGAGGGGGAGTGTGGTCACCGCGCATTGCCTGATGTGGCCGTAGCGACAGGATTCGCACTCGCGCCGGGCCGTGCTGTCGGAGCGTCAGCTCAGGCAGATTCAGATGATACGGAGACAGCACATGGCGTGGAGTCTGACCCCGACATGGCGTTCATGGTTGAGAGTTGCTTTTCATCCTCCAAGTTGGATCCAGATCTTCCACAGCAGTAGGTGATATCAGGAGGAGCGCAAACATGGTGTCCTTGGACTGTGCCACTCGCGGCTCCGACTGCTGGAGGTCCAGGGGTGGATCCGACTGCCACAGGAGTCTCGTGCGGATCGAGATGCATCCATCATACTTTTGGGGGAGAGCGTGCAGCAGACTCACACCAGTCCGGCGGATGTTGGGGTACTTTGGACGTACATGTTATTGAGGTCGACATCTACGCTGGGGCAGCAGCCGGACATTCTGCAGCAGCAGGTTGCATCAGGAGGAGTGCAGGTCCTGCGTGCCTTGGCGATGCCACTCGCGACTCCGACCAGTAGCGGCCTGGTGGTGGCACTGCAGTCTTGTGCGGATCATGATGTCCCACACGGATCTCCGGGGGCGTTGGCGCACGAGATTCACACCAGTACAATATCAGTCGCAGTGCATGAGCAGAGTCAGCCGGTTGGTCTTTTGGAGGTTGAGGCATTCTTGAGAGCAGTAGTTCTGAGAGACATCGCTGGGACATATGCTATAGCAGACACAGCAGGCTCCACCGTCTCATCTGCGGTACATGAGGACCAGCTTCAGCGTGAGGAGTCGTCCATGTTTCCACAGTCTTCGGGTTCCCGTACCCATGACGGAGTAGCGACATACATGACGGAGTCAGATGATGGTCCTTACTCTATCATGGAGCAGGTGGTAGCGACCAGCGTTCCCGGCGAGACAGTGCGTGAGCGCCAGCTGCACTTTGTTGGTCGCCTTGACAGACATTGCTGAGCCGGAGCCCTGTACACCTGTGTCCACTACGGCGGCAGTTCAGGACAGTGGTGTAGATCCCTACACACAGATGGAGTCAGCTCGTCAGCTGGAGCTGAGTTCTACCCCTTCGTGTTCACCTGCTGGTGACCTAGCTGATCACATGGACACTGAGAGTGGCAGTACCTACACGGACGACATTTCTACATGCTCCACGGACTCTGACGACTCATCCTTCTCCTTCTCTCTCGGCATGCGACCGCTCACTCCTCGTCTGACAGACACGAGTTGTGATGTGGATGCGACACCTGCAGCTGCATNTGTGTCCACTACGGCGGCAGTTGAGGACAGTGGTGCAGATCCCTACACGCAGATGGAGTCACCTCGTCAGCTGGAGCTGAGTTCTGCCCCTTCGTGTTCACCTGCTGGTGACCTAGCTGATCACATGGACACTGAGAGTGGCAGTACCTACACGGACGACATTTCTACATGCTCCACGGACTCTGACGACTCATCCTTCTCCTTCTCTCTCGGCATGCGACCGCTCACTCCTCGTCTGACAGACACGAGTTGTGATGTGGATGCGACACCTGCAGCTGCATACGATGTTCCAACGTCTCAACAGATTGCGAGCCTGGTTGACCCCCAGGAGGATGCAGTAGCACCAGTTCCATCGTCTTCAGCAGCAGAGATGTAGATGGCGCAGTACTCACGAGTTGTGTAGTCTGCATGTGCAGCATCCAGTGAGGCAGAGTTTATCCTACACCAGGTCGATATAGGCCACCTCGACATGTCCGAGGCAGATTATGCTGATCTGCAGGAGCGTGTAGTCATGCTACAGCGGGAGATGATGGCAGCGCGTGAGCGATTCTTAGAGGAGAGCATCATCACTGCTACCGGCAGGAGCCTTCCGCCAACGGCATCTGGCACACCTATACCCCTGGATGATCTTGTACGAGCTCCGAGTATGACGTCTGTTGGAGACACTGTCATAGGAGAGGTGAGCGTGCCTTCGGCTTTGCCATCCTGGCTCCTGTCGACCCCATCATCGCTCTTCCTTCCTCTTCTGCCGCCGTCACACACCTTCATCCACCTGACTCACCTGCCCCATCTTCATCTTCATCCACGAGTGGTGATCCGGTTCGTCACTCCAGCTCTCCTCTTCTGGCAGTACACCCTTGTGTCTTAGGGTGTGCTATCCCGTATCGGAGGCCAACTCAGCCACTTCATCCACGCACGCATGCTGCTTGCCCATTCCCGTTCCTCCGTCGCACACAGATGCATCGCAGTAGTGCGAAGGCAGGAGAGACTGTGAGTTGGGACCCTTGGCAGTCACGCAAGGACTGGTATACCCCAGGTGATGCAGATTCACGTGAGGAGTTGTAGCTAGAGACACCACTTCGTCTTTGAGGGAGGGAGTCGACTCGCAGGTGACAGGGGGAGCTGTCTCTAAATGATGGATACACCACATGACTCATCGCCCAGGATCTGTTCAGCTACGACATCAGCATCTTCATCGAGGACATCGCTGCCAGGTTCATCTGCCCAGGGAGAGTGTTGTGTGGACCTCGACCTGACGCGACGCCATGGGAGATGCATGGCGAGGTCCATGCTCTGTTGTGAGCATCTACAGCATCCCGCATGTGCCTCACGCTACGTGCCTGCACAGCTGCATATAGATGGTAGCACACTGTTGGTCGAGACCCGGACACTTGGTGCATTGCACCAGTGTCACGAGGAGACCATGTGATCGTGTGTCTTAGTGTGTCGCTTTACTGTGTGTGGCATGTGCATGCGAGCTGTTGGTCGAGACCCGGACACGTGTTGCGTTGCACCCGTGTTATGAGGAGATCCTCCCTTGATCCTGTGTTTGGATGATGATACTATTGAGTTGGATTGCTCGTAGCGGTCGAGACCGGGGCCCTGGTACCGCCAGTGTCACGAGGAGACCATCTTGTCCTGTGACATGTGCATGACATGTGTGTGTCTGCGTGTGCATCATTGCTATCATGGTCGAGACCCAAACACTTGGTGGGCTGTGCCAGTGTCCAGGGAGACCTTAGATGGATAGCACATGAGTGTGTGTGTGTATGTCTTTGTGAGTTGACTCATGCATGTTATGGCTTGCCATACATTGTTGTTCCATGCCTTCGTTCATTTGTTCTGGCGTGGACAGCTATGTCAGCCAGGGGGAGTGTTGGTTTGTGTGGCTTCCACCCATCACGACCGACACTGCTAGTTTACCGATATACCCACATTCGGGCTATATGGCAGAGGAGGGCGTGATGACACGACAGGCCTCCGGACTGCACCGAGACTTCTCCAGAACCTACGATAGCGCCGGAGAGACGCGGTCGATGCGTTCCGGCAGCCCTGTGGGCTTGTCGGGAGCTAGGAGAGTTTTCTCGGTGGGTTGAGACCCGTACACCCGGTGGACTACATCGGTGCGACGAGGAGACCCGATGGCTGTTGTGGGGCTTCCGATGTTCGGAAAGTCGTGTGTGATGTCTGGACGCTGATTCTGAGTTTTTCTGGCACTGTTCCTATTTTCTCGGTGGTCGAGACCCGGGTACTCAGAGAGCTGTTCCGGTGCCTCGAGGAGACCACCGTTATTGTTATCGTGGTGTGCGCAGTGTGTTCTCCCCGCTGACCCGTTTCGGCTTAGCAAGGGTGATGGGGCCCGGTGCGGTTAGCTGCTGGCGCCCCTACTTAAGCCCGCTAGGGGCTCATTTGTACTCTCTCCTTGTTCTTTATATTCAGCGTTCCAGACTTAGCCAAATTCTTGCCGTCTTGCATCGCACTCACACACAGAGCTCATGTTCATGCTTGCATGGGCCTGCATACCTAAAATTATTTCCAATTCATACATTTCTCTGTTCTTATAATGTAGAAAACGAAGAACTGGGCGTAAAATTTCATCTCATAAATTATTCATGCTACACGAGTGAGAAATGGAGTCGGAAATGGAATCTCCAGAAACTATTTTTGAATGAGAAATGGAGTCTGAAATGCACATTTTACGAATGAGAAATGGAGTCTGAAATGGAGTCTCAAGGAACCATTTCCGACGGACAAGTTCTAGAATCACAACCTATCAAGAGCTCGAGAGAACCATCTCCAAGGCGTAAAGGCTAATGTGAGAGAAACTTGAATTTTTCAAAAATACTTCAGTCCCGTATTTGAACATGTTATTGGGCGCAAGTAATGCAATTACGGTGCGGAAAGGAGGGAGGGCTAGGGGGCGGTCCTCGATATTTTTCTTTCAACATGGGCGGACAGCCGTCCATCATCGTGGACACCCTCGCCCATTTACAGACGCATCACCAGTATTCTAGTCACGTCCCCCCCAACCCCGACCCCGCGCAACAATATTCGATCCTTTGCTATCCATCCAGTACTTGTCCCTACCGTAATCTATCTTTCATGCTGGAGCGTCCGAACGCGAACTCATTCACACTACTTCTTGACTTAGTTAGAGCGCGTTACTGGTACTTGTCCGAGATGTTTTGTTTCAACTTCCCACTACCGCGGTAGTGTACTGCAGTATGGTACCGTGGTATGGTACCGCCGTACAGAAGAGGGGTACCCTGACAAGTCAGTACCGATACCGTACCGTTACCGTTAAAAAAAAAAAACCGTACCGCGGTACTGCAATACCGCGGTACAAAAATGCGGTATACCGCGGTACCGGTACTACCGGCATCAGCCCTGGTGTAACGGGTCGAGTCTCTAGCTCATGCTCTGAAGTCGTCGCAGTTCGCAGAATGGCGTTATCAGTCCGCATCAGGGGTTTACCCCCTTTGAAGGATTGAGGGGCAATCGTCATCAACGACCCAAAGCAGGGAGACTCGAATACTTCGAGTCTCCGGAGGCCCATTTCCGTTTTTAACCATACCCCTGGTTTTGGGACCCAAACTGGGGGTTTTTACCTCGAACTCGTGTGTTCGCACGGGCTATTTCGTGTATTTTATGTCGAACTTCGTCGTAAACGGACTTCGATTTACGTTTTGCCGTTCTGGCGCGAAATCGTCGCATGCAAGGCACACTAGCAATTTCGCGCCAGTCCTCTCGTCCTCGCCCCTGCTCCCCCTATCCCTCGTCCTCGCTTGCTTGTTTGCAAGGAGGGCGAGGGGGGGTGAGGGCACGAGGCCACGAGGCCTCGCCCTTGTGGCCCCTCAGCCGTCGATCGGGCTGAGGCCGCGATCGGTGGCTGACGGCCGGTGGCCGGGTGGTCGCTTGGCCCGCCGCCGGCCGTCTCGCTGGCCGGCAGCGAGCTGGTCGGCGGCCAGCGAAGTGCTGGCCGCCGGCCAGCCCTCGCTGACGCGAGGGGTGGTGCGCAACCAGCCCTCGCTTCAGCGAGGAGGGAGGGCCAAACCGGCCCACCCGCTTCATCCCTCCCCACTCATTATGAACCGTCCCGGTTCATGAACAAGTAGGATTGTCAGTCAGTGATTCATCAACATTGTGAAAGAAAATTAATAATTTCCATCATCAGCTAGACATGAACACGTGCATGGTACTTGGACCTAAGCTGCAGCTTGTAGGTTAGCACGGCTAGATGTCTCCACCCTTTAGGCTGGAGCGTCCGCGCGACAACCATGTTGGGCGTCCCCAACCTCCTATGGTCGCTGTCCATGGATGCTGCCCCGTGGGAATGTTGTTGACTTCTTCCGCGTTCAGGTGGTACCTCGTGCCACGCGTTGATCTGTGCAAGCTGCAAGCTCGCTCCAGTACTCATTGACCACCCCAATGGGCGACCGAGATTCAGGCTCACATGAATTATTTTCAGGTCCACAACCGGCCGAATGAACGAGGTACTCCCTGAAAACGCGTGACCGAAGAGTACGCTCTCGGTGCTGGAGTAGGCGAAGGACCTCGTATTGGCTGTCGGCAGCAAGGACTACTGGCGGTGGCTGAACGGTTCTGTCTTGTGTGTATGGAGCCAGCAGGCTCACATGAAACACGTCATGTATCTTCATACCTGGGGGGAAGTAGCAATCGGTATGTCAGTGGCCCGATGCGTGCCAGAGTGGGAAACGACCCAATCTAGTTCGGTAGAAGTTTTCTTGCCCCTTGCGACTTCAGCCGAAGGATTTTAGTCCTAAGCAGCACTTTGTCACCAATGTCAAACAAGACCTCCCGGCGACCTTTGTCGGCATATGCCTTTTGTCGCTGCCGAGCTCCTTGAAGGTGACCCTTCGCCTCCTATAGCAAGGAGTCGACGTGCTCGGCAAAGGCTTGAGCGGAAGGAACGTGCCCTCTTGCACTCCCTCTTTTCACTAATGAAAAGTGTATCGATGGATGCCGACCACTGTTCAACACGAACGGTGTGAACTGCGTGGAATCGTTCACTGAGTTGTTCACCGCAAACTCTACCGGTGCTAGGAATTCGTCCCAATCATGCATGGCAGGGTCCACGTACATGCGGAGCAACTGCTCCAGAGTGCGATTCATGGACTCTTTTTGTCCGTCAGTTTGAGGGTGAAATGCTGTCAACATTTGTGACTCACTGCCAAAGTACTCCTGCATCTTTTGCCAGAACGTACTAGCAAATTTGTGATCTTCGTTGGAGATAATGCGCAATGGCAAGCCGTGGTAATTTACAACACTCTCAAAGTAGAGACGAGAGGTCTTCTCTGTGTTCACGTTAGTGGTTGTAGGAATGAACTGTGTCATCTTCGTCAAAAGATCCATGACCACTAATATTGCATCGTGGCCATGGGCCATATCCGGAAGACCAGTAATGAAGTCCATGCTGATGCACTCCCATGGAGTCCTAGGAATGGGAAGCTGTTGGAGGAGTCCAGCAAGCTTCTTATTACTAGCCTTATTCCAAAGACATGGGTCGCATGTCATGCAATACATACGGACATCGACACTCCATCCTGGCTACCAATAGTGGTCCGAGATTGCCTGTCCGGTCTTTCGGGGTCCCACATGACCTGCAACCGGCGGGTCGTGGAACTGGGAGACAACCTTTGCTCGAAGGTCTCCCGAGTTTGGCACAACAACTTGCTCTCCGTGCCAATAGGTTCCTGTGGCCTCCACCAACCCGTACTTGTCCGAATTTTGAGAATCTTGAAATCAAGAATCCACACAGTATCCCATCCGGATCCTGTTTACAAAACCGTTGTAATAGATAATCTCTCATGGTGGATTCCATAGAGGTGCAGGGGGTTCTTTTGATTGTACTGTTGCTATTGCAATGGCCATGAAACACCCACTGACCTCGGTGGTTGCTTTAATTTCCACACACTGTCGGCCGTGTGGATGGGCCATATTGATGCATTCTGGCCGATACTCCCATGTGAACGAGAATCGGCTCAGGTATTCACTCCAACGCGCCTGTTGTCTTGACATTTTCCGTTGCGTTTGGAAAAACACCAATGGATTATGGTCGGTCACGACCGTCACACCCCCTTTAGCACCCTGGAGGTAGCAAAGCCAGATCTTGAAAGCGTGTACTACCGCAAGGAGCTCTTGATCCCCAGTCGTGTACTGCGTTTCCGCGGGGATGAGCTTCCGGCTCTCATACGCAACAAGATGACCATTTTACATGAGAACGGCTCCAAGTCCTACTGCCGACGCATCACATCGAACCTCCAACGGTTACGATGGATCCGGAAGAGCTAGGACGGGCACCGTGGATAGAAGATCTTTGACTTTGAGAAAAGCGTTCTTGCAATCAGGTGTCCATTCCCAACGCACGTCTTTTCGCGTGAGCCTGGTTAGCGGTGCTACTAGGGTCGAATACCCTTGCATAAACCGTCAAAAGTAGTTTGCAAGGCCGAGGAAAGACCGGATCTGCCCAACATTTTTGGGGCGTGGCCAGTCTACAACGGCTTGAACCTTTTGTGGGTTGACACGGATGCCGTCCTTGCCAATGATGTGTCCAAGGTATTTGATCTCATCTTGTGCAAACTTGCACTTGCTCACTTTCGCATAGAAGTTTTGTTCCCGAAGGATTGTGAGAACTTCGCGCAGATGTTCTATGTGCTCTTCCATTGATTTGGAAGAAACCAGGATGTCATCTAGGTGAACCAAGACAAACTGTCCGAGTTGCTTGGTGAACGTTCGGTTCATTTCTCCATGGAAGGCTGCCGGGGCATCTGTATGCCCGAAGCATAACACTCAAAACTGATAGTGTCCCATGTACATTCAAAACGCGGTTTTGGGCACATCATCTTCCCTGATACGGATTTGATGGTACCCTTGAGACAAATCCAAGGAAAAAGATACTTTTGCGCCTTGGATTTGGTTAATAAGGTCCTAAATCCGCGGTAAGGGAATCGATTTTTCACCGTCAGCTTGTTCAACGCTCGGTAATCCATGCACATGCGTAAACCACCGTCCTTTGTGTTCACAAAAAGGATCAACGCACCGTACGATGAGCTACTCGGCTCGATCCACCCTTTTGTAAGGTACTCTTTGATTTGGCGTTTGGCCTCTCGCCTTTCTACTGGACTAAAGCAATTCATGGGTCTGAACGGAGGAGTCGTCTCCAATTGCAGCAAAATCGTGTGGCCCATGTGTCTTTCTGGTGGAAGCCCAATTGGTGTGTCTTGGAATACATCCGAGAACTCCGCCAATAGAGATTTGATCTCTTGTGGCGTGTCTTCCTTCACGTCGTCCTCCACTATCTGTAGCTGAGCCAAGAAGTATCAAGAACCTTGTTGAATACGTCTCTTGACCTGCATCGTAGACAAGGTGGTATGGACTTTGAGTAACATCGGTGATGTTTCAGTACTCGGAATCAACGTAAGGTGGCGTTGTCCTTTTCGGAGGATCAAACGCTTTGATTCAAAGCACATTAGAGCCTTGTTGTCACGGAGCCAGGGATCGCCTAGCACCACGTCAAACGGGTAAAGAAGGTTGAGTACCTTCAACGTGACACTCTCCATGTAACCTTGAATACAAATCTTTGCTTTACAAGTACTGATCACGTGTACCGTACGGTTGTCACCGACAACAACTGCGACATTCGATGGCTCGTACTTTAGGCCAACCTGTTGGGTAAAGCCAAGGCTAACAAAAGAGTCGTCTACTCTAGTGTGAGCAAGTATGTTCACGGGAGCACCAACTAGGTGTCCTTTGAAGTGCATCGTCATGTTGCCTCTACTCTTTTGAGTGAACAGGCTCGATGACGACAAGTCAAGATTGTGATAAACACAGAATCTGTAGGATGGCCGTCCCAACTCCCATGATTCATCCACTCGAGTCCACTTCTTGTGGACACGTGTGAATTCGGCTAGCACCTTCCACCTTTTAAATTTGACTTGGTCGAAATCGTCGACTAAAGGTACCGCGAATATGATTTAACTAATTGCTTTGAGGGCATTTGCTTCAATCACTGCTTCACACAACTCTTGCACAGTGGTCGATGTTGCCACCACTAAGCATGTACGATCATGCATCTCGTATGGAGATGCAAGGTTTAGTGGGCAATGTCGGTCAGCAAGTGTAGAATGCGGTTCAACAAGAGGAGAGAAAACAACAAAGAAATTTGAACTCATCAAAAACTCAAATTGTTTAACATCCTCATTTGAAAACATGAATCCCCACTTGTCATCCAGTTTTACCTTTGAGTTGTCCCCACTGACGTCCTTCAGGGGTGGGGAAAACCCGCCCCACGGCCCTATCCATTGCCACGGCCAGGCCCATTGCCGCGACCGCGACCTTGTCCACGACCCTGTCCGCGGCCTCCTACTACACCATCCCCACGTGGTGCTGCTGTTGCAGCTAACACCGAGGCCTCTTGTCCATGACCAGTAGCCTGAGGGCACTGAGCCCTAAAGTGGCCCGGCTGCATGCAGTTGTGGTAGAGCCCTTCACGGAAGGATGCGTTACGACACTCACGCACCGCCTGCAACTCGTCATTCTCGTGTCTGCGCTTGTTGTTGGGGCCCTTGTATCCACCAGCCTTCTTGGCTGGTGGTTTTGCAGGCTGCGTACCCTTGGCCCCGCCTTGCTGTCTAGGTGATCCACCAGCCCCTGCAGCATCCATGCGCATGTCGTGGCCTTGCTATGCACGTGCGTTTGGTTGTGCATCAGAGTAGTGCTTCGTGTTTGCCGAATACACTTCGCTCATGTAGACGTGCAACGCCCTCCAGCTTGTCCAAGCTTGGCCACTGGCTGTCATGGTGGTCTTGTCCTTTAGCTTCTCGCTGGCAAGACCATCACGCAAGTACTCCAGCAGCATACACTCCGGGTACTTAAAGGTCTAAGTCCCATCGCCCTTAGTGAAGCTTTCGGCTTCCTCCACGAGTGCGGCGAACTCGCTCAAGTAGGATTTGAGCGAGCTACCCAGCTGCTTGAAGTCCTTGATCTTGTGGGAGGCACACTACGCCTCCTCACGTTGGGTGCACTTCTTGCGCATGATCGCGCAGAAGGCCTCCCACAGCATGGGCTGCCACTCAAGGTGCGGCTGCTGCGCAATGCACTCCTTGACCACATTCTTGAAGAGTTTTTCTTCAAGCTGCGTTGTGGCAAGGTCACCCCACTGGCTCAATGGAGCCTTGTGGACGCGTAGAACGTGCTCAATGCGATTCAGCTAGTAGGTCAGTTTCACGCCTTTTTGGAAGATCTCCATATTGTGGAGGAAGGACGTGTTCATGACCGGCCCCGAAGTTGTCGAGGTACGCAAGTTGTCGCTGCCACCGGCAGTGGCATCCGCAGTTGCGGCGTGCTACGCTTGCTGCTGCATCCACACTTGGGTCACGCTCTACAACACCTTGTCGAGGTCGATGCATCGTCGGCTTGCCTCGTGGGTGGTTAGGCGCTGCAGCTGGCAATCACGATCGAGGTCCATGATGCTCCGCCCGACGTGGGCCAGTAGGTTGGCGAATGTGAACTTGAGCTCTGATGTCGTCAGAGCATTGGTGACAGCCTCCAGGGCTGCGCGTTGTCCGTGCACCCTTACCCACTACAGGATGGTATGGATCACATACACGCTTGCAAGGAGTCCCACCTTTCGGAGGAGACTGTCGTCGGCGACGACGCTCGAGTGGACACTGCCTTGCCCCATTGTGGCCACATCGTAGGAAGGGGGGTCCACCCCCATTCCTCCGAGTGGTGCCGTATCTCCACCGTCGGTTGTGATCTTGAGTTGGCCTGCCTCCTGAGCAGCAAAATCCGCGAGCCTATGACGGTCATCGTGAATTGCCTTTGCGGCATCGTCGTTCGGCTCGTTCTCGCAAGAACTTTCCGTGTGACTGCTTTCAATGCCCTCGCTGCTCTCAGCAGTTTCGCTGCCGTCGGCAGCTTCAGGCGATGCGGCTGGCGTCTTATCCTTCTCAAGAAATTGGCTCGAGTTTGCCGCACGACAATGTCGATGGTCACAATCCTCGTCGCCTTCGCCATCGTCGGCGTCGTGCTTGTTGTCAGGGTCTCCTTCTAGGAGATCCTCCTCCATTGGGTCGTGGGGGTCGCCCACGTGCACGTCGACGTGCTTGTCGAGGAATTTTTTCGGCCTCCGCATGCTTCTCGGTGTCGCCGAGGTTGGCGTCGGTTGCCTTAGTCGGTACGGTGGCTTTTGGCGGTACGGTTGCCTTAGGAGGTACGGTTGCCTTAGGTCGTACGGTTTCTTTTGGGTTGGCAACTGTTCTTGCGGCGGTGGCTCCCAAAATTTGGAGTCCGCCAAGAGCTCGTGGTGAGGCCGTCACCACCTTGCCCTTGTTGGTCTCAGACGGTCCGGCACTTGCCATCTCGTCGTTCGTGATACTAGCACGTGAATGTTGTTGTGAGGATCACCCCACAACTTAAAGGAGGGATCGCCTCCTAAAATGTAGCTCTCACAATCGGTGACGCAATTTCAATTTAAACTTCTATTTTCCTAGGCTGCCACGTCTGCACAAGGTCGTGGGTTTTGAAACTAGTCTTCCTAAGCTGTGACTCACGGCGATCGGCAAGAACTAGTACCTAGAAAAATAGAAAATCACAAAACAATAAAATGAGGAAGATTGTGAGTTTCGCTCACAATACAAGAGCAAAGAGTGGCAAGGAGAATTCTAACAATTCATATCAAGCCTTCCACTCTCTCCTTCAATTTATTTTCTTCCTCTTGTCTTCTTGTCTTCCTTGGTCTTCTCTTCACGCTCCTTGATGCCTCTCGCGTTCTTGGGTGGTGTGTCCCTTGAGCCGGAGGCGTTGGCGAGTTGCCAAAAGTCTTCAAGGTGTCACCCTCCTTTTTAGGATTCTCTCAGGTCGTGAGAGTCCCTAAGCTTGGGAAGGAGCGCTGCCCCAGTTTTCTGGATGAAGGAGTTTTGAAGGAGGTTTCAAAATGGGGAGAATGTTTTGGTTTTTGAGGGTGGGAACTCCCCACCCCACCCCACAAAATCCTCTTAGCCCTCTGGAAGTAAGGAGAGGCTAGAAAGAAGGGTCTCCACCAAGTAGAGCTCTTTTCAAGCTTTCCAACACACTTTACGGCGCTTCAATCCGTGAAGTGTAGATGCCGTAGTCCCTTTTGGCGTTTCTGCTGCTGCTTGCAGCTGCCGGCGGCGTTTCATCTATGTTGTAGCCGCCGATTCCGTCAAAATCTTGGTCGCGGGGGTCGTCTGGCTCTGAGAACCACGGTAGCGGGTCAAGTCTCTAGCTCCTGCTCTGAAGTCGTCGTCGGAGTTCATAGAATGGCGTTCTCAGTCTGCGTCAGGGGTTTACCCCCATTTGTAGGACTGAGGGGCAATCGTCATCAACGATCCAGAATAGGGAGACTCAAATAATTCGAGTCTTTGGAGGCCCATTTCCGTTTTCAACCCTACCCCTGGTTTTGGGACCCAAACCAGGGCTTTTTACCTTGAACTCGTGTGTTTGCATTATTTCGTTTATTTCATGTCGAAGTTCGTCGTAAATGAACTTTGATTTACGTTTTCCCATTTTGGCGCGAAATCGTCGCGTGCGAGGCATGCTGGAGATTTTGCGCCAGTCCTCTCGGCCGGTGGCTGGCCGGTCGCTTGGCCAGCCGCCGGCCGTCTAGCCGGCCGGCAGCGAGCTTGCCGGCGGCCAGCGAAGTGCTGGCCGCCGGCCAGCCCTCGCTGATGCGAGGGGTGGTGCGCAACCACCCCTCGCTTCAGCGAGGAGGGAGGGCTGAACCGGCCCTCCTACTACAGTTAGTGTTATTCGTGTGCGCGACCAAAAAAACAGTTTAGTCTGACAGAACGGATGCCACACGACACTCAAGTGATTGTGCGCACAATGTTTGTGAGCACCATGATGAATGGCGCCTCCCACATACTTGCCTATTTTTCTTGTAGTACATATGACAAGATGCGCTGTACTGTTGTCATGTTTTGAATGAACTCGGGGCTCGTTTAGGTCCGCATTGCCTTTCCTCACTTTTGCATTGTTTATACGATCTTCTGTTTATGTCGCACCAAAAAGAAATATTCTAAGTATGTGAAAAATAAATTCAGGAGTCGTTCGATCTGGAGATCGGACGGTCCGCACATTTTACATCAATTTTCTTGCGGCAATAGCTAAACATGTCGAACATTGAAGAGAGAACTTTATCTGTGTCTGCAAAGGCAAACTTGAAGTGTGGCAAATTGGAAAAACTAGACACGACATTACCTCTTTACAATGGTTGGCCTCCGTTGCATGTTCGATCGACCTATCTAACGGCGTTGAACCGGCTGCATTCTGAACTTTTTTTTCCTGTTGTGCACGATCGACAACGATTAGGAAGAAATGGTCTCGCTTCCAGCTTTTTATGCGCGCAACAGCCACACGGTATGCACAATGGGAGGGCGCATGCCCGACCCCCCCCCCCCCCCCCCCCCCCCCCCCCCCGGCCCCTCCCCCCTACCCCCCCTCCTTCCCCGCCGGTTCTCTCGAGTTTGACCTGGCACTACCGCACTTTGGTTTCTGGCGAGTACGACGGACTGACACGAACACATCGTCGACGTTACATTCACGGGTCGTGTTCATGTAATCGCGGATATTCGCCTACTTTCCACGTGGGTACCCCCTTACAAAAATAAAACCTCATGGTATGGCGTTGCTAAAACGGCGGACTCGGATATGCCGTCTTTAATATGGCGGACAGCGGATACGCAGTTCCAAATTGAAAGTGGTCTGGGTGTTCGATTCCATTTTGAGCACACGCGGGCACGACAGCTTATATTTTGGTTATGGTGGGTATCTAATGTTTTCGCCCATTCCCATTCCAGGCAGACTTACAAGTTGACCCTATTCTCGCGCCACCATTTGAGAAAATTAACTAAATCTCCCCCATTCTGGAGACACATGACCAGGTCATCCCCACTTTCCATGCTCGGGGGATTTATGGCTAGGACGCCGAGTACGGATGAAACATTATCGACGTCCTGCCCAAATTCTAAAAATTGGGGGCATGGTGACGATAACATTGTGCAACACACATTGCTGAAAAATAGTGTCAAAGGAAACATGTCGTACATCATTCCGGACACCCGGTCCGTTGTGTCCGCTGTCCAGACTTGGCGGCGTCGACGATATGTTAAGAAGTTACGGATTTCACGTCTGATGTTCGCAATATGAGTGTACAGTTTCCGAACTTGAGTACTTGTGCTTGAGAAGTCGACAATATCGTGTTTAATATTCTTCCTCATAGTTTCCGAGCATTTACTGGCGAGTTGCTACCTCTTTTCACGCTGTGTACAACGAAATTCTTCATCGTCGACATTATCATTTGATGGTGGCCCCTCTTTCATATCAACACGACACCTATTTAACATGAATGAACCTAGTCTACGTACACCACGGCCACGGTGGCATGAACTTTGACCAATTCATGGATACGTATGGTCGTGTATGCCAACCACCCCCCCCCCCCCCCCCCCCCCCCCCCNTTATCATTTGATGGTGGCCCCTCTTTCATATCAACACGACACCTATTTAACATGAATGAACCTAGTCTACGTACACCACGGCCACGGTGGCATGAACTTTGACCAATTCATGGATACGTATGGTCGTGTATGCCAACCCCCCCCCCCCCCTCCCCCCTACCTCCAACAGTGGTCGAGTGCACCCCAGTGAGCTCACTCTGCGGCCTGGAGCTAGCAGGGGTCTTTGACTTCCGCCATTGTATGTTGGATGTTGCATTGTTGACGCCTCCACAACCCAAACACCCTTGTTCCGCTCTCGCGTCGTGTCGATGGCGCTAGCCAGCATTCGCGCACCTGGTAAGTCAGGGGCATGGGGGCATGGTACATGTTTATTGTCCGTTTATTTCCAACATGCCCTCATTCTGGCCGCATGGCAGCTCAAACGTCTCTCGCTTCACCGAACGAAGACCGGCAAACTTTGTACCTCACACGAAGCGTTCACAGGCAACTTTCGCCTAGTCCCCAATACCTGGATCCCCTGATTGCCAACCCAACCATGGATTATGTTGACCCCATGCACGTCCGGTCATTCGCTGAATGGGATGAAGACATGACAGAGCGTGAGGAATGGGAAGAGCATCAAGAAGCTGAGCTGTTGGCATCCATGACCCCCGGATCGACCGACCCGGGACCCGTCATATACAAAGGTGGTAAAGTAGCGCGGATCCGTCCGGAACCGTACTACCCGCCCAATGGTACGTCCTACATTCGTCATGGTCTCCCGCCATGGCCCGTCCCTTGTCTGTTCTATAGTGTTGGCTACGTGAACGTCCCACGACACTTAGTCGGAATTCAAGAAAACAACACCGCCCACCCCGCAAGCACAAAGAGTCCTTGCACAATCGTACGCCCTTCTCGCCATAGTGAGCCTCACTCTCCTGGCATGTCTGTAAACTTCAACTGATTGTGTTGTTGGTGTTGGCGTGCAGACCCTTCTAAGGAGGATAACGATGGAGACGGGACGTATGGGATGCATGGAGTTCTAGACCATGGAAGAGTGCCGTGTAGTCATGGAAGCAATTTGCCCATGAAAAAGTGGGCTACCAGCTCATGTGGAGGGCACGTGATAAGGCCCAATAGGAAGTAATGGGCAAGAAGTCAACACCGTGGGCCTTGTTCCCCACGTACTGCACCGAGGTGAGTGACCAATAACCGTACATCTCTTTCACCCAAGCTGTCCCTTTTGGAAACCGTCATATTCATCGTGGGCCTCCATGCTTGTGCACTTGCAACTCATGCGGGTGGACCTAAACCCGATCGCTGTCGAGGAGCAGAAGGAGAAAACATTCTATCGATGCTTTGTGGCTCCTGGTGCTGCTGCAATGCGTGATGGCACGTGTGCTGCATCGTGACATTGGACGGTACGTTCCAAAAAAATGACTACAAGCAGGTGCTGCTGATTGCGCAATTTTTTGACGCCAACAACGAAAGCGTGCCCATGGCGTACGCCATTGTCAGCAAGGAGGATGAAGACAATTGGGGCTGGTTCTTGCTCCAGCTCGCCAACGCGTACTGGATCCTGGGGGAGGGTGGCACAACCATAATGAGTGACTGGGATGGGGGTGTTTTGGCGGCCATGCCGAAACTGCTCCCTCGTGCCAAACACAAGTACTGCGCATTCCACATCAAGGAGAATATTCGGCTGACGTACAGCAAGAATGCACCAGAGATCTTCTGGCGGTTGGCAAACTCTTACAAATGGGAGGAGTACGACAAGTTGAGTCTGGAACTGATGGAGACAATCCAAGGCACTTATACGCTCGTCTTTGGCCATGGCGACGAGGGCGACATCCCGTTGCGGTGCTGGAGCCGCTTCCACGGTCCACTGGGGTGTGGTCGGTACACCACGAGTAATGCCATAGAGTCACTGAACGCACTGATCATCGAAGCAAGGAAGTTGTTCCCATTGCACTCCTTTTCCAGCCGTTACCCTTTCATCCAAAAGTTTTTTGCACGCACAAGAAGCTGGCACACGACATGAACATGGGCAGCGGTCAGGAGAGGAAGTGGGCAACAACACCTAGGAAGGCCCTTCACCACAATTGCCCGGCAGCACGTGATTATGAGATGGTGCACTCCGGGAACCTCATGGTGACGGTCACTTGGAGCAGGGGTGTGCTGCGGCAGGTGGATTGCCGCATACGTAAGTGCAGTTGTGGTTGCTACCAGGAGTTCGACATCCCATGTATGTACGCATGTACAGTGTTGCTAGAGAACGGGGTGACTCCAGATGGCTACACTGACATGGCCTATAGTGTTGCTACATGGAAGCACTGCTGAGGTCATCCCATGCCTGGAGTGAACCTGAAGGCGTTGAAGCCAGCGCCGCCCAAACCAGACCGTGAGGGGGAGCCACCGGTGGCCGTTTAATGGGACGTCCCCAAGGAAAACGCAAGCGGCCGAGCGAGCTGCTGCGCGCCAACCACATCTGTGGTTGCTGTGTCCAGAAGGGCCACCCGAAACGTCGGTGCATTAACCCACCTACGCTAACACCGGTGCACATGGTTGCAGTTCGCACAGCTGAGCTGCATGCACAGCAAGTTGCTACAGCCACTGCTACGGAAGATGCAGCAGGAAGCATCATTGCTGCAGCTGACGTGGAAGCAACAGCTACTGCATGGACTGCTACAGCTAGTGGAGGAAGCACGAGTTAGGTGGACCATGTGGACGGCGACCTAACTCAGTAGCACACCACAAATGATGAGGAACAGGGGGAAGAGGAGGATGAGGAGTATGAAGACGAGAGTGTAGGAGAGGAGGAGAACAATGAGGTCTTGGTCGCCAGACCTACTCCTGTGGTTGACCGCACATTTGAGTGGTAAGATTGTGACACCTCAGATGAGGAGTACAACTTAGACAAAGAGACAAGGAGGGCAAGGCATGAGGCAAAGGAGACTGTTTTTTGGCGTCAGTATGCCATGGTCTGCGTGCTCATACCCGAGATGGGACTGCCTGACCTTGACCTTTTTCCTAAGACAGGAGTTCTATGAAGGTGATTTCTTCTTTACTCTTGCAATGTTATTCTTAGCACATGCATTACCTGTTGCACACTCCATGACTTGACATTGGTCTTCCACATTTAACGTACATCCTAACTAGTTATCTTTGTTTGTATGCTTACAGGTACGAAAGGCTATCCTACTCATGCCTGTCCAAGCATCCTCAAGCAGAGGATCATGAAGGTCGAGGATAGGAGTTCCTGTGAGGGGGCGGTTTAGGTTGCAGCGCTTGACTGTGGAGGCGTGTGAACATGGTCAGATATCACGTGGCCAACCAGAGAAAGTGGTCTATGGTGCAGTGGAGTGTGGAGATGCCTACCCATCTCTAGCTTGTAATGTGATCCGCTGGGTGCACAACTTGCCAATGTATGTGCAAGACTGGATTGCCTCGTGTGGTCTCTCTTCATTGAATTACATGTGGAAATAAAACATTACTACATTGCCTCATTTCTTCTTCCTCTTTCTTTGAATGTGTGTTCATTACTTGTTCACTCTGACATGATAGGTGCTGGTGCTGTCTATGAATATTGGACAGACACGGAGTTCGCTAAATGCATGCAACGGAATGAGGTGGTTAGCAAGTAATACAGAATTTACTTGACCATTAGTTGTAATCACATTGTGTAGACATTTCAAAACACATGTAATTGGTACTTGTGTGTGATTGGGAAGTAAAAGGTGTTTTCATAATGAGCAAATGAACCTTATTTAATAGTGAACCCTACACACATTACACACAACACATTCAGTATATGTACATTCACTAGGATAGAAAAATGTTGCCATGATAGAGTACCTTGTACACCTGATGTACACTTCAGAAACCCATAGTCATACAAGGAGTAGCAATGTTATGATCACAAATAGTAGATATACACCATACAAACAACACAGATACGCAAGTTATGTCCGAAGGTTACTGTCCAAGATACCTCAGTCACTTGAAGCAGAAAATGTGGGGAAACTATGAATGATTTTGCAGAATTCATGGCATACTGCAACAAAGAATGGGTGCTCCAGACACTTTTTTGTGAGATTATGTCATTGTAAGTGGAAAGGAAAGGGCCATGTACAGAAGAGAAGACAAAATCATGGTTCACTCCGATGTTAAACGGAGGGCATTGTAGGAGTAAAATCCTCAATACAAACACACATTCCCTTCACAAGAAGGTGTAATGTGAACATGAATTGCGTCAAAAACATCAATGGTAACATCCGCACAAGCCAGTACGGACTCAGTGGCTCGATCCATACCCAGGGCTCCCATGGTTTGGGACAGTTGGACGGCCTACTACTCGGCATGGGCACCCCCAAGTTCCATGCCATTTTTTCAGAGTCACAAGAGCGAGGGCCCAACTGTATGTTGCGTGTTACATACCGCTCCCACTCTGCCTTCAATGCGACCCATGCCCGATGAGCCGCCACAAGGTTTGCTACGGGAGTACCCCATCCATGATGCGCCAAGCCATTCGGTCGTCCATCGGTGACCATGTCGATCCAACGTCTACTCATAGATTGAAGATAGGTGTATACATAGTGAAATGGACTGACAAGGAAGCACTTAAAGTACACAAGATGGTACCTGTTCATAGCGCAAACCGGTACAAAGAACAGGTTGGACAATTGCACTCTTGTTTCATGAATTCCAGAGTTCCACACACAACCTCGGTCCAACTACTTATCCTATGGTTTGGAACGTGCGGCTACATTGTCGGGCGGGCAGAATTTACCTGCATATGTCAACGTCAACCTTAGTCATGCGATGCACGGTTCCATATCCCCCGGTGGGGCTACGTCGTCCCATTGGGCCGTCGTCCACTTTCGGCGTGGACTACTGGACTGGACCGGTCCACTACGGTGGATGGTATCACCAATGCCGCATCATACTATGTCAAATTCACCAAACCTTAACGTAGCGTTTGCAATAACAAACCCGGAATGCAAACCTACAGAACAAAATTTCCTATGACCATGCTGTCGATCTGCATTTGTAGGGTCTTATTATGTTCTTTGAGTGACAGTGTGCTCGCCGGGTGATGACGTGCAGACGAGGCTCCACCAACGTCGACATCCGTAAACCCAAACCCTTAACAATTCTTAAAAAACAGGGGTGATGTAGACATTTTGAAAAAAATGGGGGAAAGTTGGGAAACTAATGAAAATGGGGGCGAGCTAGTCACAGGTTTTCTCAATGGGGGTGATGTAGCCATCTTTCTCAGAATGGGGGCGTCTCAGAAATGGTCGGTCGAAAATGGGGGCGATCGGGAGTTTACCAGTCCCCATGCCGACACTCGTTTACTCTCTTTGTCCCCAGTACTCAAGTTTAATCTATGATGAAATCTATGCACAGTGGACACTCCTGTTACACCAAGCAGAATTTGGATGGTTCACAGGGATGAGGTGCCGAGCAAAAGACGATTCCAGGAATTACGACACATTGGTAACTCCTAGTGAGCAATGTTTTGTGATGTGAGTCATCCCCGTGTTTTTGTACTCCTTACTATAACCACTCGGCCGTATCCATGCTCTTGGAAATCTCAGATGCGGACCCAGCTGTCGTCGGAGCATCGACACGTGGTGGTTCCACCCACCACAAGCTACCAGGCAGCTGCCACAATGTCCCCAGTGCTTGCTAGGGTGCTCTGTAGTTTTCTAGCAATCACTCAAAGTTTGTCACTAGACTGAATCTTCAGTCCAATTTGCATGTTTTAAAATGTGTGTCCACAAATTGATACCGGACCAGTGCGTGCGGCCAGTGGTAGGGTCCAACTTGAGATTTTGCATCTCCAACTTGAGGTTCAAATATTCTTGCGTTTGGATGAATGTGCGCATAGTTACAACCAAAAAAATGGTTTTGCGTCGGATTTAGGATAAATTGACACTACTGTGTACGTCACCCGCTGTGCGCCACGGCAAGTATTTATGATGTGTACTTGTTAGTAGTCATTTCTCTTTGCACTACTAAGCTATTGGAGCTTATGAGAGTTTCCGTGTCGCCCTAGCCTAACCCTCACTATTTCTTGCACCATCTTGCTTGCTGGTGCGCGGGCAGACCGGACAGTGTTGCCACCTTAGTTTTAGCAATGCTAGCAAGCTTCCTAGCAATTTTTCATGGTATCACAGCAGCAAGACCTTCCTCTCTGAGCTGCACTGCATAGACATAGCACCGGCAGCAACACTAAGAGTCACAACTGTAGTTGCATCGTGGGACCCGTCAATGCAGACATTGCCAGCATGTCATCCCGATGTCAGTAGTAGCGGCGTCACCACACAACCGCCACCACCATAGCAAGAGGAGCTGCCACAATGAAGAGCTGTAGTAGCCATGTCAAGAGGCAACAGTAGCACCCAGTGGCAGCAACAGCCATGTGTGGCCACCATTCTTGACAAGCAAGAAGATAAGGAAGGAGAAGTAGCTGGCAGAAGAATCTTGTAGTAGCGGCTGTGAGTAGTGGCAGCACACAACGGTGGTAGTAGCTTGTAGAAGTAGCGGCATCAGCAGCCGTGGGCAGCAACATCAGCACTGCAGCAGTAGCAACAAAGGCAACAGGAGTGCAATAACAGTATTGCAGCTGCTTTAGTGGCAGCAGCAACAGCAGCAGCTCCGCAGTAGCATTAGCGGCTACAGAAGCGCAGAAACAGTAGCAACGGTCACAACAGTAGCGGACCAGCAGCAATCTCAGTAGCGACTGCTCTCTCACGTAGCAGTACTGCTATGTAGCAATCACTGCTCATCAGTGTTGTGCAGAAGCGCTATTGCGCAGCAGTGTAGAAGATGCATAACAGTTGTGTAGGCCTCCGTAGCCCTTGTGTAGTCATGAGTAGGGGGTGATGCGGTCCACCCCCTTTCTTCATCACGTGGAGTCCGCATGACTCCAAAAACAAGAAAATGTTGGCGAAGAATATGTGTGCGTAAAAAATGCTCGGGTAGAATACAGTGGCGGAAGAAAAAAAGGAGTGCTCATATCATCAGTAGTGCTGACATCAGCAATTTATGGGTTAAAAAATCGTTTTTTTATTAGCATTTCAATTCCTCCATGAACGCTGTTGATTTCCTGTTTGGACCATTTTGACGTTCGGCCCTCTACAAGGCACTGTGATGGCACCGGTCCGTAACAAGGACAAGGGGCTAGAAGGCCCCTCATCTTCCTCCTCTTGAGGCATAATAAGTCCATGTTCACAGTCACTTGTGATTGATGAGCTTCATCGGACGTAGGATGAGACGCTCTTGCAGTATTAGCAGAAGACCAACGTGTAGGAGGAGATCACACAGTTACTGAGGGGTCATTTCAGGGCCTCCCTGCAGCCACCAAGAGGATCTATTGGAGCTGCACCATCCGTTTAGCTGTCTACTTCCTACACATCGCTGCAGACTCAAAACCCCTCATCACAGGTTGACACTTGGGATGAGGAGGAGATGGAGAATGACACACGTGATGATGAGATTTGTGTCCTTGAGGACTGGATTCGTGAGCTATGTCTAGGGTCACAACCTCTCAACCCGCCACCTTCTAGCTGTCAAGGTCAAGCATGACGTTCAGGAGTATTCACTTTTGCTGGCATTTCTCTCATTGGTGGTGTGCAAAACAGACAAGCGCTTCGATGACTAGGAGGCTTTGTTTCAGGTTTGGGTCAATTCCGAGGGCTTCTGGCCCTACTTCCATGGCCAACACCAAGCCCGCGTCGCTCACCAGGTCCAGATAAGTACAAGAGCGATGCACAATCTTCTCTGCGCCATGCCGCGGGAGACTGTGGTTAACTTCAGTCCCTTCCTAGGTGAGACCGGGACTGAGACTTGAGTAGACATGCGCTAGGGCTTGGATCTGGCCCCGCCACCATTCTCTATGGATACCCATGCCATGAGGGCGGCTCGTCTTCTTGTATTTCACTCCCTCCATTAGGGTTGCACAAAGCTTGCACCTGAGCAATAGAAGCGCGCGATGCGCGTTTGCACGCGCCTTGGGATGGGTGGCAGGATGTAGCTATGGGCACTTGACACCATCATGATGGAGGCACACTTGGACTACATGAAGCGATTTATGGGCTTGGATCATGTGGCCCATTCTAAGTTGTCAGAGTCACTACAGCTGCTTCCTGGGGCCCATCACTTCTTCCACCAAGGGACATCAGCTCATGAGACTGCGATCGCCCATCAGCAGAATCTATTTGTTGCAACAGTGACTACGACTCCTCCTACACACTTGTCCCAATTCACCAATCACACCTCGACGACTTCCTCCTCCTCCTCCTCCTCCTCTGCCCCAAGCAACCAGACTTAGGGCATTACAGCAGCCGTATAGGAGAATAAGGGGAAAAAACAATGTGGCAAGGGAGAGAAATAGCATAAGTAGCAGCAGCAGCAACAGCTAAGAAGATGTGGCAATAGACATTTTTTCAACTATGGGGGCGCTCACCCCTACATGGCCTCGGATCATGTGCGGCCTCTAGGCGGCGCACAGATAGTGGATGTCCTTTGGTGACACACGGACGAGGTTTGCCATAACGTGGATGTCCTTTGGTGACACACGGACGAGGTTTTTTGTAGACGCATTCGTTTCACCAAGCAACAGTGGTGATCTACACTATCGGGACCGCAAGATTGCGGAGCTTTGTCAGCTACTGGTGCTTTGCACTTAGGTAGGTACAAGAGCATTATCGCAGCCGAGTGGTCCCAAAACAGCTTTTCATACTGTGTCTATTGCCCGTGATGGTGCTTGTGGGAAAGCTCAATCGTCTTGCAATGAGGATGGAACTGACAATACTGACTGGCTTGTTGATTTACAAATCGGTGTTGCTCGGCGTTGTCTTGATCCCTTCGCTACATGTCTCACACAGGTAGAGTATTTTATGGCAGGTTACTCACTATTGATGGCTAGTCGTGAGCCAAGTGGAACCAAGATCATTGACTCTAGTACCACCCATCACGCCACTTGTTGTTGTAGTGACTTTGTTGTGCTCAGTCCCATTGCATCCATTCGATCCGTTCACACAGGACCTGGTCTGTCGTTTCCTATGAAGGGAGCTGGGGTTGTGCTCTTTCATGATGTATCTGGCCTGTCATGCATTTTCATTTGCTTTTTGTCCCTACTCTCAAGCTGAGCCTGCTCTCTATTTGTGCATGTACCAGGATGGGTCTCACTGTTGAGAACTTTGCTGACTCTACCACAATGACCGCTCTTGACATATGTGCCATCGTGCTTAATGTCTCTGTTGTTAAGGACCTCTATCATGTTTCTCATTACATTTTCTTTTTTTTTCTCCCTCTCCCTCTCATTTACACGTGTGTTTGTCACAAGCATTCTGTCCCCAAAGCACTAATGCTTGTTGCATTGCCACCTGTACTGTATGAGCTTGGACACTGTGTCCAAGATCATTTGAACTCAGCTGGCTCTCAGTCTTGACGAGACCTCCTTTGAAAATTCGCCCAAGACCAATTGTCGTTCTTACGCCCAGGGTAAGATGCATTGCTAATCTTCCCTTGACTCCTCTTCTCGGGCACTGCGTTCACTACAGTTGGTCCACTCAAACCTTCTCGTTCCTCTCTCATTTCATTTGCTCTTAGATCGGAGTCAATATAATCTCACTCACTGATGACTTCACCCAGATGCGGTGGGTCTACAGTCTCTGACATAAGAGGAATACCGCTCTTTTGGTCCTCTTGTGGTTGGTGATGGCTGAGTGTTAGTCTCGTCACACCCTGAACACATTTTTTTTCGATCATGGTGGCGAGTCTTTAGGCGAGATGGATGCCTACTATGCTTAGCATGGTGTTTTTCACCAGCCCTCCGCCCCTGGTACACCACAGCAAAATGGTGTGTTTGTGCGTTCGAAAAGCACCATGGATGATGTGGTCTGCGCTATGCGGTTTGAGTGTGGTCTTCTAGAGTTTTTTGCCATTGAGATGTTTTCCTACATGACGTGGGTTTGGAACCGCTTGCTGCATGGTACACTTCCAGACCTTGTCACACCGTATGAGCTATGGTTCAACCATCGTGCAGATCTCCATATCGCTCATATTTGGGGGTCCCTCGTCCACGTCTAGTACACTGAGGATGAGCAAGGGTCTAAGGTCTCACCTCGAGGTTGCATTTGTACCTTCCTCCGCATCTCCCTGTGGTTAAAGGCTTGGCGCCCTTTAGATCCTGTTTTCCATGAAATCTTCAACTCTCAAGATGCCCTCTTTTTTTAGGCTCACACCTACAGCGACCTATGCAACATTTTTGCATTGGCTACCAACCACAATCATACCTGTGTGGCTTCCTGAAGGATGGGGGAGTCTATTCCTTCGGATGGATTCATCCGGGCCTCCTCACCTACAGTCCAGTCTCTGGCTACTGACAATTTCACCATCTTAGCGGTGGGTCCAGCAGCCTCAGTAGTCCCCTCTAGCATGCCTGATCCCGTGCAAGTGTCAGTCCCCTCTGGCACACCTAATCCCGTGCCAGTTTCAGTCCCCTCTATCACACATGATCTCTTGCTAACGTCATTCTCCTTTGGCACACCTGATCCCATGGTAGTGTTGGTCCCCTCTGGCACACCTGATCTTATGCAAGTGTGAGTACCCTCTAGCACACATGATCTGGTGTCAACATCAGTTCCCTCTAGCATACCTGATCCCGCACCAGTGATAGCATCTCCATTCACACCTACTCATGTGCATGCACCTATTTCTCCTGCGGCTTTGGCCCAGAAACTTTCTTCACGACCTGAGGTTAGCAGCTCAACATCTGACTACTCCTGCAATCTTAGTGGTTGTTTTTGACCACTGGCCTCTAAGGCTCACTGGAATTCTGACTCAATGTCTAAATTCCCAAGTCGTAGTGTTCAGAGTGGCGAGCCTGGCACAAAGGCCCTTGGCCCGAGTGTCGAGGTGGATCACAGTAAGGTGTGTCCATGACATCCTGTCAGCCAGAAGTTTCTCTTTCATGAATTCTTGGTCGCCTGCAATGTTGCAGTTGCTCTGGTCATGGTAAGACTGGGTGTGGAAGTGTGCATTTTGGTTACCCAGATTTCTCCCTTGATAGTGCCTGATCTAGGCACGTTGAAAAAGGTACTCTCGGCTGACGATAAAGAGCAGTAGCATGCTATATGTGAGGATGAGTTGAGAGCCATTCGTGGGCACAATGTCCATGAGCTTGTCGACCTCCCGCTTGGGCAAAAGACTGTACAGACCATGTGGGTCTTTCAAACAAAGGTGAAGCCTAAGAGTACACTTGATCTCTTCAAGGCCCGCTTGTCGGCTAAGGGATTCTTGCAGGTTGAGAGTGTGGATTTTACCGACACATTTACACCTGTTGGCTGTATGACCATCACTATCAGGCTCTTTGGGTTTGTTACTCACGACTTGGAGCTGTACCACTTGGATGTGAACAACGCGTTCCTCAATGGCAATCCAGAGAAGGATATCTACATGGTCCACAAACCAGGCTTTGAGGTAGGTGAAAAATTCTGGCACTTACGGAACACCTTGTATAGCCTAAAGTTGTCATCCCGGTGCTTGAACCAAGACATCACTGGCACACTGACACGTGCCAGGTACGTACAGTGTGATGCCGACCTGTTCATCTTTCTCAGACGTACTGTTGAGAGATTCACCGCCATTATGGTCTACATGGAAGACCTTCTGGTTGCTTCCCCTTTGATGGAGGCTGTGAAGGCAGCAAATGCAGTCTACAGATTGCCTATAGGATGAAGGACCTTGGTCTTGCAACTGTCTTTCTTGGGATGGAGATTGTACGTGATTTTCAGCCGCGGACACTCTTGCTATATGAGGCACGTTGGGGGAACGATCTGCTAACCTCTTTGGTGCAGTTCCCAGAGCCTCCATCCTTAACGCACCTGACAGGTAGGATGCTCTAAAGGTACATGATCCAACAAAGCTGGGAAATTAAAATAGATGCACCTCTACACCACGTGAGAAAGACTGAAAATTCATGAAAAATAAAACAAAAAGGGCGCATTTGAGTGAAACAAAAATGACACACTTCATGTGTGTTAATGATACAAAATTAGAACATAGTTATACCATTTCAAGCCATGGATTGGTAAAAATAGACATCAACACATACATGCTTTCCCGTCGACTCGTGCACCCAAACTAGTGCCTGCCTCCATGCCCGCACCCGTGCGTACATCTGTGCGTAGATGTGCACCTGGGATTACACCATTGCCAAGATCGACACCAAAGGGTACATTCGGACCTACATAGTTAGTTGAAGGTGTCATTATTAGGCGTCAATGAAACATTAAATATTTCTAAAAATTGCATTGAACCTTGAAACGGAAAGACCTACACACAATTGAGCACTGCAGTGTGCGTGCTCTTGAAAACCACGCCAATGTGCTTGTTCCATCTACTCCCATAAACCTATAAACATACATTCACATAATACCTGTGCAAAAACATGTACAAGAAAGGAACACATCTTAACTAAGTACCACATCTCCGCTCTAAAAATACAGAATACATGTATGAAGTTGTTTTCAATGAAAGTTTGTCATGACCATTAATCACAAATTCGCACAACTTTAAAATCTGTTTTGCCCAAAACAGTATATGGAAGAATGCATGAATTTTCGTCAACACCAAAACTAGCATTTATACATGTACACACCATCATTTAATGACACTAATGAACACTACTCTTGAACGTGACACCCTCTGTTGTGTTGATCTTACACTAGTTGTTATTGTAGCGTTTGAAAAGGCATGACTGAATGTAGAGAGTGGAGTTTTTGGAGCACATAGTTATGGACGCTTGCAACAACAGCTTAACTTGCGCTTTGTGCGAGAGCTGAAAATTAGATGATCATGAATTATGTACTTGCGTGCTCGTTTGACATAATTTCATTGAGGATTGCAATGAACCGGCGACGCACTGACGGTTATGCAAAATGCAAGCACTGGCAGCCATACGCTAAAGGAGATTGTGGAAGCAGTCTTTACGGCGTCTGTGGCCTGTTCACGGCCTGTTCACGAAAAACCCTTGGTGTATGTGGATGAGTGTTGCTTGTCTCACTGAAGCAATCGATCATGCTACCATTTGTGTTGACTTCACTACTAGTGAAAGAGAAGGACACACATTGGGCTACGACAGAAAGGTCTGGAGGGAGAAAAGATGGAGAAAGGAAGAGTAGCAATAACAGCTACACCACCATCTATGTGCCACCCATGTTGGGACCTCCGGAGCCCACAATGTTACAATCTGCAATGGACACCCAAAAAAAACACCAAACAAGAAGACAAATATCAGAAACATAGAACAAGAGAAATAGAGCGAGAGGGGCGGGGGAGAGAGAGAGAGAGGGAGAGAGAGAGAGAGAGAGAGAGAGAGAGA
>SZWC01003008.1:42475-54654 GCA_023375785.1 Penium margaritaceum | reverse complement strand
CTCCCTCCCTCTCTCTCTCTCTCTCTCTCTCTCTCTCTCTCTCTCTCTCTCTCTCTCTCTCTCTCTCTCTCTCTGTGTGTGTGTAACCAGGTGCCCCTTAGTTTTGTAGCATACTTGGGGCTCGTCCGAGTTTTGGGGGCATGCTGGCCATTTTCCAATTTTCGGAAAATGGCCAGCATGATGCGAGGGGGAGGAGGAGGAGCGAGCAAGCGAGCGACGACGTGAGGATCACGCCGTCGCTGGGGGGGGGCTTCGCACGCAACCTCGCGGGCGCGTTCCAAACACACAACGCACGGTTGCGTATCACCCTCTCGGCGAGTGGCGTGATGGTGATGCCACCCGCCGAGGGGTTGTTTCGACGACAAGCCCCCAACAACGCGCGCGGTTATCAGCGGCAGCAAAACGGCGACCGCACCCACCGCCAAGACCCATCCGCGACAACCGTACGAGACGTCGAGCTAACGTGGCGGCTCGCGTTGGGACAAGGCAGACCGTCGATCTGGACGATTGACAGCCGGTCGCTTCTTGCCCTTAGCATTAGGTGCAAGTAGGACACCAAGTTCAGGTGCAAGTAGCTTGTTATAGCAAGCTATGAAAGCAGTAGGCTGAGGCCTGGGCTAGCCAGCCGGACAGTATAAATACCCTGTACTCAGTTCAATCTAATTAACCTGTATTACCCAGCTCTGGCTTCCAGACTTCTCCAAGTTTACTTTTCCGCTGTGACTATGCTCTCCACACACCAAGACTAATTCTTCAAAGAGAACACTCAGAGCCAGAGCCACGCATTAGGCAGAAGCGTTGCCCGAGCTCGCGAAACTTCAAGGAGCGAAGGCACGGACTACGCCGGACAACATCAAAGCTGATCCAGAGGGAGATAGCTGGACCAGACTTTGAAGCCAACGCACGAGCCAACCTCTAGAAATGTTTCTACATTTCCAGAGCGTCCACACGGCGTACCGTGCGTGCGCGGGATGCGACGGGTGACTCCTACACACTTTGAAGACCTCAGATTTTCTTCTCGGACTGTCAAATTGCTGCCGAAATTTTTTCGATTGATGCCGAAACACTGCCAAATCTTTTCGAAGGATCTCCAGTGGCTAAAAGTCATCAATAGCCATGGAGCAGGCCCTGGAGCAGATCGTAGAGCAGCTGGGAGCCCTCAAGCTGGAAAATGAGCGGCTCAATCGGTAGATGGCTGACATGCGGGACGGGTCTGACGCTGGACAGGTTCGTGCGGCCCGGCCAAAGAGTCCGCCAAGACCAAAGCCAAAGGCTCCGGAACCGTTCAATCCCTCAGTGAAGGGTGCGAGTGTACGGACCTGGTTGTTCACGATGAACAGCTACTTTGGGGCTCTGGGTCACCCTCCAGAGGACGATGCTGTGCGTGTATTAATCGTGGTGACACTGCTACGCGGAGCAGCATTGGAGTGGTGGAGACAGCTGAATATGCTGATCACTTGAGTTGGAGGTGGGAATGCAGTTGTGCAACATGCCGTGTTGTGACAACCAGGCGCGGGGCATGCCAAAGCTCGCGTGCCGATGACGTGGGAGCAGTTTGAGCAAGCCATCAGATATCGGTTTGATCTCGTAAATGCCTCCATGGTCGCACGTAATAAGCTGAAGCAGCTGAAGCAGATCGGCTCGGTATAGGAGTGTACACGTTGTTTATTGGCGTTGTGCTCGGAGATCGACGACATGAGCGAGCCAGAGATGGCAGACAAGTACCATGACGGCTTGAAGGCAGAAATTCAGCGCACGCTGGCACTTAGTGGAATCATGGAGTTCGAGGCAATGGTGGCCACTGCTGAGTGTGTTGACGCTCTACGCTACCATCAAGGGGGTTTCCGTGAGAAACAGTATCCCCTGGTCGTAACCGACTGAGGCGGGGGGGCTACCTCAGCACCAAAGAAGCCCGGGAGTTGAACCCGGCCCCCCCTAGTTTATAAGTCAAGGAGGAGGGTAGAGGTCGGGATGTTTCCACCACAGGGTGAAGCGGGAGCTTAGGGACGGTCGACAATCCTTGTTGTGGAGGAGGAAATTGGAAATGAGGGCCGAGGCAAAGTCGTCTTCGATGGATTTGAGTTTTGCGCGTGTGCGTCTAGAGTTTTTCCTAGCAAGCTGGGTGCATACAAGCCATATGTGTTTTTGGAAGGCTGTTACAAAAGTAGCGATGATCTTAGCTGAGGGAGCGGTTGTTGGGTCTGCCCAAGGTTCTTGCCATATGAGGTGAAACAAGGTAGCTCTGAAGATGACCCAGGCTGAATTAAATATTTTGGGCCTTAGGGGTCTCAGGTTTAGTTCCGGGATCGTAAGGGGGAGGTTAGGGAAGACAGAGCTGAAGAAGGTTTCCATCCGCTGTCGAAGGGGGTGTAACCGATGGCAGAGGAGGAAGGAATGTTCTATCGTTTCCTCCTCTCCACAAAAGGGGCATTCACTCGTTCCGTTGCGGCGGTGGCGGGTGCGACTGGCAACTGGTATAGAGCGAAATGGGATCTTAGTCTGCACGTCTCTGGGGCGAAGATCTAGGGGGAGAAAATAGTGTTTTGCCCGGACAGAACCCTTGAAATCTATCGATCCCTTTTTCGCGCCAGTGGAGGATAGCTACAACCAATCATCGATGACATAAAAAATGGCGGTAGAGGTCGTCAATGATTGGTTGGATTTTTCAACGATCCAAGGTTTGCCGCTATTTACCCCGTCGTCATCGGACAGCGCACTATGACGTGTAATTTTCGAATGATGGATGATGCCGTTGGGAGGTTCGAGCCCACGACCGCTCTGCTTGGTCGTTGAGTGGTGCGATTGCAATGCGATGGGCTGCCCGTCGAACCGCCGCTCCACGTGGGGGTGGCGGTGAATGCTTGAGCCGGGGAGGTATTCGCGTGGCGAGGTCGGTCGAGCCGCAGTTTTCCTTCTCCAATTCGAATGTCCGAATTTCGAGCGTCCGAGGGTGAGTCGGATCAGCCCCATCGTCGCCGTCCATGCGGGCAGTTTAAAGTAAAGGTGACGGAAGTGTCTTTGTTAAAAAAAATAGTTCTAGAAATATGGAAAACCTAGTCCTAGAACTATGGAATCGATGAAATTCAACAATATTAGTGCCACGTAGGCATCGATAAATTCATCGATGGAAGATTTTGCGCTATATTGATTCGCGACCATCCCAAAGAAATTGGCGGAGATGTTGTTTTTCGAGACCCGCTCCTCAGTGCTCGCCCTTTCGCAAACCGACATTTCCTACGCGAGAGGATAGTTAAAAACAGTTCCGGTTCGGGGCCCGGTTCGTAGCAACTCCGCCACGTAGCCGCACGTGTTCGCCACGTCTACAACTTCCACATGGCGGAGAGTGAAGGTATTGCTAGCTAGGTGCCCTCACACCGGACGGCCTAGCAACTGCACCAAGCAAGAGTTGGCGAAGGTCGGCGTTTCTGTGCGCGACAACACTTTTTCCTCAGTTTTCGCGAGTCCAGCATGCACGAAAGTCCGTCTCGTCACCTCTCTACGTGAGCAACGACTGCAGCAGGGCGGAGCGACTCCGGAGTTGCTGCCGAGTTGCTACAGCTCCGAGGCAGTAGCAACCTCTAGCAACTTCGGGTCGCCTCGCCAAAGGTTCGCGGGCCTCTTTGCGGTCAGCGACGACTTGAGCTAGAGTTGAGCTCGCGTCGCCCCCCTGACATGGCGAGGGGGGGTTGAGTTGCTACGGTGTGAGACCACCCTTTGATGGGTGCATTTAGGGAGGGCATATCGCCCTTCTACCCAATCCGCGAGATGGTTGGTCACGCCCTACCCAGCGAAACAATTCTATGAACGCCCTGCCCAGTAACTTAAGCGATAAACCTTGCCTGACCACTCGATGCACAATGCTCGATTTGCGGCATGCGCCGCTGATCGAGCAAAGCGAGGTGGGGCATTTTGACCCCCCTCGCGATTCTTTCTCCCACACGAGAAACACAGTCGAGTAATGAGCTCTTTGGTTTTTTTTTTCGACACGCAAACCCCATACATTGATTTAGGGCTTTGCATGTTTTGCGTGGGCTCCGCCGGCACAAAACATGCAAACCCTAAATCAATGGGGACTCTTGGTCCCCCCATGCAAACCAAATGCAAACCCCCAATATAACATTCCAAAACCCCTCGAAAGAGGGGTTTGTGAATGTTCAACGAAATTGTCAACATCAACATATCAACGCTACCTCGCATGCAACGTCAACATGATGTAACTTCTCGTCGTTTGTGGAGAAAGTGAGAACATTCTTAGGCCAGTGGGTAGGGGAGTGTTATTCTTCCAAACGCTGATAAGATGTCATCATTCTTCTGATCCCCAGATCGGACGTACACACAATCAAATTTTGTGGGTAATCCCTACATGTACCCATGTAGGGGTTACCCACGACATTCAAATGTGTGTCTGCCCTACTCGGCGCTCGGAAGACTAATACTACCTAACCCGTTTTTTGGAAAAACAAGGCTCCCCTACACACCGTTTGGAAAATAACATTCCCCTACCTACCAAAAGCGAGAAAAAAAGCATGTCAATGCTACATGCAATGCAGCGTCGACATGCTAACTTCAACAATTTCCTACACATTCACAAACCCCTCTTTTGAGAGGTATGTGAATGTTCAGGAGGGGGGGTGGGGGGTGCGTGTGGTTTGCATGGGGGTTCTGAGACTTCCCATGCCTTGAAAGGGAACTTGCTAGTCCGGTTTACCGCGGAGCCCAGCAGGAGCCCGCGCAAAGCTAAAACCCTAAAACCCTGAATGTAATTTGGGGTAGGATTTGACTATGGTTTACATTTACAAAATGGGGGTTTTGCGTGTTTGGAAAAAACAAAACGAACATTTTCGCTCAATTTAAAAAATGACCATTTGCGCTCGATCGCGATTCTTGCGTGGGCACGAGAATTTCGAGGGGGGATTGACATGCCCCATCTCGCTTTGGCCGATCAGCGGCACATGCCACTAATTGAGCATGGTGAGGCGAGTGGGCAGACTGGCTTTTCTTTAATCGCCGGGCAGAGGAGTCCTATTGTTGAAGCGACAAGTAGGGCGTCACTAATCCCCTCGTGGGGTGGGTAGAAGGGTTTCTATGCCCTAGTTTGATTTTGATTTGGATTCTACCCTTGGTTGGCAGGTCGCGCGTTGGCGAGGAGCCTGGCGAGTCTTCAGAAATGTTTGCGACTGCACTACTTCCTACCCGAGGAATCATTGCGGGAATCACAGCATTCCCACCACTTTCAAGTGATTTTTTGTGTATTTCTACTGGTGTGGCATCGCTCCCAAATTCTTGGTAACGTCTCTTGTGCGGTGAACTCAATAATCAAGTTGAATGCGTGGGGTTAGGACATTCATGCAAAAACCTAATTGAGAACTACTTTGAATGAAACTTCTCACACACCAATGGTCTTGAACAACTCTCGCAGTGAGCGGCCACGCAGAATCTTTCTTGTGCACATTTCTTGCTCAATCAAAACTCGACGAGCCGTTCAGACGAGCTTGTCGCGCGTTTCCAGCATTTGATAGCGATCCGCAAAGTCGGGACGAACATCAGTCAATGCTAGAAGCGAGAAAGCACAAAACCCATTAACTAAAGTGTGATTTCTGGCTAGATCTTGAGCATTCCATCTTGCATACACAATCACACAAAAATCACAAATCGAGCGCCCAATCGATGAAACAGTAATCTCAAAATGAAAAGAAAAGCGTTGGTTCACCCGCTCAGTTGAGGAAAATCTGTCATGTTTCGTTCCTATTAGCGACTTGTTGTGTCCGATGTCGACGTGGGAACTACCTCATCACCCAAAGCACTCTCAAGATTGAGCCAGACTATCATGGCAGTAGTATTACCAGAAAACTTCGAATCTGAGTGTTTCCCAAAGCCTTTAACCTACAAAATGAATGATAGCTGTATGAGCATATTCATTTTCAAAGGTTTTCGAATTTGCTCTTGTCCATTTTGGATTTTCCAAGAAAGGATGGTCGTAGCGGGAGGGCCGGTCGAGCCCTCCCACCTCACAACGACGACCAGGTGGCTTGCAGCAGCCCCTCGCTATTGCAAGGGCTGACTGATGGCCTGCCATCTGTGGCTACCGGCTGGCCGGTGGCGGCCGGCTGGGTGGTCGACGTTAATCATGTGACCAGTAGGCCATCGGTTGGCCACCTGCTGGCCGTCCATCAAGCTGGTTGCTCTATTTGTGGCCAAGAAGCCGTGAGGCCTCGTCCCTGTCCTCTCCTCCCCGCCTCCTCATGTGAGCGAGGCGAGGGATAGAGAGAGAGTGAGAGGGAGTGAGGCGTGAGAGAAATGGAAAATCACCGGCCCAAAATCATTGGACGTGTTTCGCACGTGACGGTTTCGTGTTCATTCAATCGTAACTTTGAGTTTTGTTTATAGAAAATTTGTGCAAACTCACGAGTTTGAGATGATGTCCTCCTCGTTTCAGACCCAGAACAAGGGGGAGAGGTAAAACCAGAAATGGGCCTCTGGATACTTTAAACATTCAAGTCTCCCTGCAAGCGTGGATAATGATGATTGTCCCCAGAGTGATGCAGAGGGTAAAATCCCTCGAGCAAGCTCTAGATGCCACCTTGTGAACTTCGACAACGACTTCCGTGAAGGAGATGGAGACAGGACGTTTCATAGTAGTATCAGAGCCATGCGACCCTTACAACCAAGTATGCGACAGTTCCAACTGCTACGCAATAGATAGAATTTTGTGAGCAGCAGCAGTAGTAGAAGAAACACCACAGGGGATAAACTCTTAAAACTTATCCATTTTAAGCATAGTAAAGTGCGTTGGAAGAGGAGCTTCTCTTGATTCTTCCAGCTCCTCAAAGAATCTCCTCCTCCCAAGGGGGCTAGATGGATTTTTCTTGGACGGGTTGGGGAGTGACGACTCCCAAACCACCAACTTTCCTCCTCTTCTCAAGAATCCCTCCTCCCTCGTTCAACCAAATATTGAGACAACACTCTTTCCCAAGACTAGAGGCCCTCACGAACTCATAACATGTAAGCTGGACAGTGCCAACGGCTCTGATGAACGCTTGAGGCTTCATTGAAAGTGCAGTATGCCTGTGAATCTAAAATCTGCAGGAAAAACCGTACGTGATCGGCCCAAGAACGGGTTTGATCCATCAAGAAGTGAGGAAGTTACGCTTGCAAAAGATTGGACCAGCAGAGGGGAAAACAGGTGACGGGAATTCATCCCCAAGGACGAAGGCTCGACCTTCAGAAGACCCAACAAGGCATAAGCACACCTTGGGGTCCAATTATTCAATGAATCAAGGATCATTGAGGACCAAGGGCGCTTTGGAATGGCGTCCCGATGTTTTTTTGCCAAAGAGGGCACTTCGGGCGGCCGTCACTGCCGTTAGTGGTGCTACAAGTCGCAGATTGCTGTGGTTCACGAAAACAGCCATATCGCGGCCGTTCCTCCACGGCTCAGCGACCCTGTGTCGCTGAGGATATGTCATCATGTACATATAGTCTTGTGATTTGACACTTGAATAACAAGTACAGTTTACTCCAAATGTGCCACACGTGTTCCCGTGCTCCCCCAAGACAACCCCACACTTCTACAAACCCGCGAAGGTGTTCACCGGCCTCCTCTTGGTCGCTGTTTCCGTCGGTTGGTGCCTACACCATCCGGATAAGGCTAGCACACCGTGCCCGGTTCACACTTGGTAACCGAACCCATGGAGATTGACGCAGTGTGAGGAGGCCAGCAGCAGAGCAAGCCACGTGGTGGTAACAGTTGGATCTGCAGGAAGCATGGGCACCACAAGAAGGACTTCAAAAAGAAGCAGCAGGGAAACGGCAACCAGCAGTGAGTGGCGGACGGCCAACTACTGGGAAAGCTTCGTCCGTATCAGCAAACACCAGCCCCAAAAGTCCTTCGACAACTAGGGAGATGCCAAGTGTATTGCTGCGGAGCGAAGGAAGCGGGAGCGTTCTGGGAATCCTCGTGAAAGCCAAAATTTTATCGGCTATTTCTACAGACGATGAGGGGCGCCAAACTCGCCGGCAGATCAAAGCATTACTGGATTGCAGCGCGTCGCACCCACTCTTCAGCGACGAGCTTGCAAAGAGGTTCGGGCTTGCACGGCTACCCGGGAAGCCAACTACGGCCAAGTTGGTGCAAGGGGAGCTGGAGTGTGGACTGCCTCTGAAGCCTCTGAGGATCTGTCTGGGCAAGTTGTCGTGCAAGGTAAACTTTTGCACGTGCCCGATGGACACCTACGACGCCATTTTGGGGCGTGACTGGCTGCACCGGTGGAATCCTGCTGTGGATTGGGTGCACAGCCAGGTGAAAGTGAAGAAATACGGAGAGCGAATCATTTTGCCATTGTGGGCAGAGGAGAAGGACTCCAAGGCTAGCAAGGTGCCGCAGTTGAGTTACGTGCAGCTGAAGCGCTGTCAACGCAAGGGGGACCAAGTGTACCTTGTGCGGGTGTGGCAGAAGGAAGCAATTGAAGAGGTGGAAGTGTTGGCAGTAGAAGCAAAGCAACAAGAGGGAGAGTAGTAGAAAGCACCAGCAATAGAGCTGTCGGAAGACATCTAGGGAGTGCTAGACAGCTACAGTGACGTGTTTACTGCTGAGCTGCCAAAAGGTTTACCACCAAAGCGGGACATCGACCATAGAATTGACCTGGTTCCAGAAGCAACTCCAACGCTGCGGGCTGCTTATTGCGTGAGCGATAACGAGCTGGGTGAGCGGAAGAAGCAGTTGGAAGAGCTAACTGAGCAGGGGTTCATCATACAGTCAGTGTCACCCTACGCTACACCGGTCCTCTTTGTGAAGAAAAATACAGGGGAGCTACGGATGTGCATGGACTATTGCGCACTGAAAAACGTAACGATCAAGAACCGGTACCCGCTACCAACGGTCGAAGAGCTGTTTCAACAGCTGAGGGGAGCGCAGTTTTTCAGCAAAATTGACTTGCGCTAAGGTTACCATCAGATCTGGATTGCGGAGCAGGACGTGGAGAAGATGGTGTTTCGGACGCGGTACGGCCATTTCCAGTACCTCGTGATGCCGTTTGGGTTGACCAACGCTCCTGCAACGTTCATGAGCCTCATGAACAGGATCTTCCATCCTCACTTGGACCAGTTCGTGGTGGTGTCCCTCAACGACATCCTCATATACTCCCAAACTCTAGAAGAGCATCAACAACACCTTCGGCAGGTGCTGGACATTCTTTGGAAAGAGAAGCTGTTTACGAAGCTCTCCAAGTGTGAGTTCGAGAAACGCAAGGTGGAGTTCCTTGGGCACATCGTGAGCGGCAAGGGTCTTCGCATGGACCCAAAGAAGGTGGAAGCAGTGACGCAGTAGCTGACACGAAAGTGCATGCGTAACATCCAGGTGTTCCTGGGGTTTGTCAACTACTACCGGAAATTCATCTAGGGGTACGCAGAGAAGGTTGCGCCGCTCACTCAGCTGCTGAGGAAGGATCACCAGTGGGAATGGGGTGATCAAGAACATAAGAGCTTCGAGGGGTTCAAGGCTGTAATGTGTGACGCTCTGGTTCTGGTGCATCCGGATTCATCCAAGGAGTACGTCATGGCGACGGACGCAAGCGCCTATGCCATTTGGGCGGTGCTGATGCAGGATCATGGAAAGGGGCCACAGCCGATTGCGTACACATCTCGCAAGTTGCGAGGGACGGAGCTGAACTACGCAATCCATGAGAAGGAGATGCTGGCAGTGATCCATGTGTTCAAGCACTGGAGGTGCTACCTCGAGTGGCGACACTGTGTGGTCTTTACGGATCACTATGCCCTGAAGTACCTGAAGACGCAACCAAGTCTCAGTCACTGATAGAATCATTGGATGGAATACTTGGAAGGGAGTTTTGACTACGAGATTGAGTACAATCCTTGGAAGGTGAACTCGGCAGATCCTCTGTCGCGGAGGCCGGATTTGAGCCTTAATGCCATCGCAGTGCTAATGGGATCTCCAGTCATGCATAGTCTGTTTAAACACGGCTATGGCGTGGTCAGTGAATTCACAAGTGGTGCGCTGAAAGACGCCACGTGGGATGGAGTATATTGGCAAAGGGGGCAGGAGGAGAGGATTGTCGTGCCGGACTATGCGCTGTAGAAGCAGTTGTTGCTGGAGGAGGCGCATGACACTCATTACTCGAGTCACTTTGGCTTCGAGAAGACGCTCAAAGCCTTGGCACGCCAATACTGGTGGTCGTCTATGGCAACTGATTGCAAGAGGTTTGTGAGCAGCTGCGATGTGTGCGAATGCATCAAGGCACGGAGGACCAAGCCACCAAGGGAGCTGCAACCATTGCCTGTACCAGAGAGGCCATGGACAAACATCTTGCTCGACTTCCTTGGCGGGTCGCCTGTGACGCAACAAGGCAACAAAACGGTGCTGGTGGTGGTGGACCGGTTTTCCAAGATGGCACATTTCATTGCATGTCCTGAGAGTATCATAGGCGTCAGGACAACTCAACTCCTCCTTGGTCAAGTCATCAAGTTGCATGGAGTGCCACAGTCGGTGGTCTCAGATCGCAATCCATGCTTCACTTCCCGATTATGGAGAGATCTCATGGAGAAGCTGGGCACACGGGTGCAGCAGACCACGGCATACCACCCACAGGGCGATGGACAGACGGAGCGCATGAACCAGACTTTGGAGCAACTTCTGCGGAGCATGGTCCCACTGGATGGAGAGGGTTGGGAGGAGAAGCTCGGAGTGGCAGAGTTTGCGTACAACTCAGCGGTGTCAACATCAACAGGAAACTCACCGTTTGAGGTGGTCTATGGCCATCAGCCACTGAGCCCAGCCGCCCTTGTTACGACAACATCTCTTTCGGCTGTGTAGCAGATTGCTGAAGGATTTTCCACCACTTGGGATGTGGTGCGACAATGGCTGTTCAACGCACAAAAGCAGCAGAAGCGGCACGCTGATAAGCATTGCTCCGCAGAGGAGTTCCAAGTGGGAGATCAGGTGATGTTGAACTCTGCTAACCTACAGCTGATGGGAGTTGGGAGTCCCAAGCTGAAACCATGATGGGTCATTTCGTTATGCATTCTGGAGAAGCGGTCGGCTGTATCATACAACCTGGAGCTGCCAGCTCACTACACCATCCATCCGGTATTCGACATCTCCTTCCTTCGTGCCTACCGCGACCCCAACACATTCATCCAGGGTCGCGGGACAGCTCCACCTCCTACAGTCCACGTTGAAGGAAGTGAGGATTTTGAGGTGGAGAAGATTCTGGCAGACCGTCAGAGGGGACGTCCGTGTGAGTTTCTGGTGCTGTGGAAGGGGTACCCGGCGGAGCACAACTCTTGGGAGCCAGAGGCCAACTTCCATGTCGAGGGTACCAACACTGTTCTCCAGGAGTATCTCAGGCGCGCTGAAATGTCGCGCCTTCGACGAGGGGGGGGGGGTGAATGCAACGGGGTGTCCCTGATTTTTCTGGCATACTCGGGGCTCGTCCGAGTTTTGGGGGCATGCTGGCCATTTTCCGATTTTCGAAAATCGTGCGAGCGGTGGAGCTCACCTCCGCTCGACCGCTGATGCGAGGGGGAGGAGGAGGAGCGAGCAAGCGAGCGATGACGTGAGAATCACGCATTTGATGGGGGGGAGGGGGGCTTTGCACGCAACCTCACGGGCGCTTTCCAAACACGCAACGCACGGTTGCGTGTCACCCTCTCGGCGAGTGGCGCGATGGTGACGCCAACCGCCGAGGGGTTTTTTACTGACGAGCCCCCGACAACGCGCGCGGTCATTGGCGGCAGCAAAACGGCGACCACACCCACTGCCGAGACCCATCCGCGGCAATTGTACGAGACGTCGAGCTAACGTGGCGGCTCGCGCTGGGCCAAGGCAGACCGTCGATCTGGACGATCAACAGCCGGACGCTTCTTGCACTAGCATTAGGTGCAAGTAGGGCACCGAGTTCAGGTGCAACTAGCTTGTTATAGCAAGCTAGGAAAGCAATAGGCTGAGGTCTGGGCTATCCAGCCGGACAGTATAAACACCCTGTACTCAATTCAATCTAATTAACCTGTATTTTCCACCTCTGGCTTCCAGACTTCTCCAAGTTTATTTTTCCACTGCGACTATGCTCTCCACACACCAAGACCAATTCTTCAGAGAGCACACTCTCACTCTCTCGCTCTCTCTCTCCCACTCTCTCTCTCTCTCTCTCTCTCTCTCTCTCTCT
>SZWC01003008.1:18918-41283 GCA_023375785.1 Penium margaritaceum | reverse complement strand
CCCCCCCCCCCCCCCCCCCCCCAAGGATACGGGGGTAATGCACATGGCGAGTGCACACAGGATGACTGATGAAGCACACTTAACATGCACTCAGTATGCAAACCATCTATTCTTTGATAACTGCCAAGACAGATAGAATTTCACTGTTCAAGCATCAAACCGTTGGTGTTTTCCATGCTACATCAACTTTGATAGGGGGCAAGCCTACATCTTTGGTTTGAGACCATACCTCACTCATTCAAGAAGGTCACAATAAGCTAACGGATGATTGCTATCTATGAAAGCAACATGTTGCAAACATTTCATTGCACAAATTTAGAATCCTTTGGCTTATAACAACAGAGTTCATTTCATGTATAAAGGTTATCTATTTTTGACGATCCTATGACCACTCATTTTTTTGTTGTAAACATTGTGTGAGAAGTGTTCTTCATCTCAAACATGAATGCGACGTAGGTTATGCCTCCAGAAGTATATGGTTTTTCTCTGAATATCCGACAGTAATGGATGCCCAGTCCATCAAATGTCAATATCATATTCATAACATCATCTTCAATCCTCTTGTAATGTTCGGCTGCTCTCCATGACCGATACTTGCCATGAATCCAAACCTTTCTCATTATTGATTGAATTCACCTCTGTAAATCCACTTTTTCAATCTCTCTATCTATGACATGCAAAAAGGCGTTCGATCTGTCACAAAATCATGTCAAATGCTCTGGCGTTTTCTCATTCTTGCATCAATGACTGAGACGTGGCAGTTGACGACTCGCGACTCCCTTTCACTAGACAGACTGGGTTTCAAAATTCACATCATGCAGATTTTTCTTCTTGCAAACAACCATAACAAACGTGTAGGGTTTGGTGTGTACATGGAGCAATGTTACTGGTTTGTTCATTCATTTTTGTTTACATTATGCGCACACTGAGTTTGTGATAAGTGCACTTCCGCACTCATTTTGAGTGCACTTGCCACACACACTACCCTCATACACTGGAGGGTCTCACTAAACTGTCTTGTGATTCTGGACCAATGGAACAGGAGAACCATTTTGGTAGACGATTATCTGCGAGTAGTCAGCCATCAAGTATGACATGGATAGATCCTTCCAGAGACAATCCAATGATGAATGCACATTGCATCATAAAAGCAGACCAACTAGATTGCAAGAGCGTGAAAGGACCTCAAAGACCATTTGTTACAGTCTGCCTGGACGTACCAAAGAAAAATGTATACGTACATTTATAAGTCCTCACCAAAGAAAAATGCCTGGAAGTTTTTAAAAAAAGGTAGTCATAGGATTCCTTAACTTGAGGATTCATGAAAATTATGGCATGTTAAGTGCCCCTCTTTTTTTTTTTCTTGATGCTTGGAATCTTTCAAGCATCGCCCGGTGGTATGTTGGGAAAGCTGTCGGTTTTTTCCCATGAACAGGAAAACATTTTGGAAAAATAATTGAGAACTTCTCAATATATTGGCGAGCTCAGACGGAGCTCCATGCCGCTTCTTACGGCTGTCAAAATCGGGTTCGATCGAAGACGTTATCTCCATTTCAGTCAGCCAGCCCTTAGTCCTAAAAGAAGAAGTTACATCCTTAACAGAGTTTAACTGTGACCTATGCCCTTCGACTGCGCAACGCTCTGACTGCGCTACATGTGCACGTCAACTTTCGCAGAGTGGACAACTATCCTTGGCATTTTTGCATCGTGGGGGTAGATCCACGTCCCTCTCCCCCACTGAAGCACCACCTGCGCCTAAGCGGGGGACGGGCAATGACCCGGAAGCCCCTCTCTCCCTCCCCTTGCGCCGTCGGCACCGAAGAGGAGGGGGGAATGAGGAAAGATTCTCCCCTCTCCCACCTTGGTGCCACTGGCTCCTGAGGGGAGGGGGAGAGGGTAGCATTTCCCTTCTCCCCATCGAGCGCCATTGGCACATGAGAAGTGACGGGGAGAGACATTCCTCTCCTGTTCCCTGTCTCTGGCGCAGCCGGTGCCTGAATGGTGAGGGAGGGGGCAGAAGAACCCCCTTCTGCCGGGGGAGAGGAGAGAGGGGTCCCACTCTCTGTCCCATCGTCCTCGGTTGGGATGCAACCAATGAGGGCTATCGGCCCGCCCGTCGACCGACGGGTTTTTGGAGCCTTGACCCAGCCATCAAGGTCCAGTAGCCGCCGGTCGGGCAGCGTTTTCTCACGGCCATCAGCCACAGTTTTTTTTTTCACTCCCGACTTGGGAATTAGCTTGACCGGAGCTTATGGACAATCAAACCTGCTGCATTTGACTGCAGGCGGCATTTGGTCATAGAGACCAAGAAAACATCGTTCTAAATCATGATAGACAGACGGAGTCGCTCAAAAGCTCGATCCAACGGATCAAGCTTTTGAGCGAACCATTTTCAGTGGTAAATTGCAGAAGCTGGCTTTGATGCCAATGTAACAGCTCTGGGCTATTACATGACTAGCTGTAGAACCAAAACGTAGGCCCTCAGAATTGTTAGTCCAAGGAGGCCAAGTGACTGGCCGCCTCAGCTATTTTGGCTGAGACGCGTCACGGCAAAACGGAAACGGTCCTCATAGGGCACGGATGTCAAAACATGCATCCTAGCCTAATCCTTCCACATGGCACAGCCACGCCAAAACAGGACCCTAGCGGCGCTCAGGGGGTGGAGGAGGACCGACGTGATGGAATCTCCATCGCGACACTCCTCTCGCCCCAAATCCATACAAAAGGTATTTTTCGGACTAGAGTCAACCTAGAATCTAGCCCGTATATCATTCTACGGACAAGGACACCTCGAGACTCCAATCTCAAGACCACGAAACATGCCGTAAACATTTCAAGACAATTTTTCATCCTAAAGATGGTCCGCACGCTACAGTTTCCAAAGTCGGAAAAAAAATCTGTTCTTTCTATTTTGAAAACATAATGAAAACAATTTCATAACAAGCACTATTCAAAAACGGAATGTCTGATTGTTTAAACATGGATCCCCAAATTCTTAAACGTCATGCATTAGCTCCATGCACTAAAATCCTTCCTCAACAAAACACTATTTAGAGTTCAAGTCACATATAGTAGAAACATGTAACTTATTCATCCGTTGTCTGGCAAAAAAAATCTCACTACCCATCGGCCGCCGCTACCACCACGCCAGTAACAAAGAAAATGGGCAAAAATGCATGGCAAGGCCGCATGCCATTGATTGACGACGCATGACATGCGGCGCCCTCCGCTAGTATCCGAAACTCCTTCGTTGAAGGGTTTGTGATACTACTGGGGGGAGGTTTGTTTAGATTTTGAGTGGAGTTTGAGAATCCCCATGCGTTCAAAGGGAACATGCTGGGCCTAGCGGGAGTCCGCGCAGAAAAGAAACCCTAAAACCTCAAGTGTAGTTTGGGGCAGGGTTTGACTGCGGTTTGTGCATTAAAATAATAGGTTTGCGTATATAAAAAATGTTAAAAATGATCAAAGGGTGTTTTCACTCCATCGTGAGGGAGCGATGACCCCTTTGATTCCTTTTTTTTACACGCAAACCCCCTAGTTTGATTTAGGGTTTTATGTTTGGCACGTGCTCCGTTCTTGCCAAACATACAAAACCCTAAATCGAATTGGGGAGTTTGCGTGGAGAGAAAAAAAACAAAGGGGTCATTGCTCCCTCAGGATTCTCATGTGGGAGCTTTGCCCCCATGCATTTTTTGTCCTTGCTCGCCCGTCCACGCATACCGTGAGCGAGCATGATTTTAGACTGGGCTTTTGATTCTTTTTGCCGGTGCTGGGCGGATGAGAGTCACACTTTGCGTTTTATGGGTACGCGAGCTATTTGGCCCAATTATTTATTCATGTAACAAAAAAATCAAGGCTTTCTGGGACACATAAGACAACTTAGTACACTGCGTGCACTCTTGATGTATTTTTGTATGGAGACTAAGAGCACTTGTCACATACACTAAGCCCAAGCATTGGGGTCCTTCCTAAGAAGAGAAGATTTTGGCCATACAAGACAAAATGGAAGGTGCCCTAGGACATATGATTCAAATGAACGCACTGAGTACGATCTCAATGTACTTTTGTATGGTGATTGAGAACACTTACCACATACACTAGCTCCACGCATTGAGGTCCTTCCTAAGAAAAACATTGTTTCTCCATTTAGGACAGAAAGGAAGGTTTGTTTTGAAGTATGATGACAATGAGCACACCGAGTACCCTCTTAGCGTAGTTTTGAATGGTGCCTCAGCGCACTTGCCACGTGGACTAACCCCACGCACTGAAGTCGTCCTAAGAAGACGAATTTTTGGTAATGTAGGGGAAAACTACTGTTCTCATACACTACGGAAAAAATGTTGGGATTGGTGTTCGCTACTCCCTTGCAAGAGATCACACTGAAGGCACACACTAAAAAACTAGTCTATGAAATGGCCTACATATGGATATGGAAATGGATATGGATATGGATATGGATATGGATGTGGATATGGACATGGATATGGATATGGGTGTGGATAAGGATGTGGCATAGATATGGATATGGGTGTGGACATGGATATGCATATGGGTTGGATATGGATATGGATATGGATGTGGATATGGATATGGATATGGATATGGATATGAATATGGATATGGATAATAATATGGATATGGATATGGGTATGATATGGATATGGATATGGATGTGGACATGGACATGGGTATGAATCTAGAAATGACTGTTGATATGGACATGGATTTGGATATGGGTATGGACGAGGATACTTTTATGTCATTTGTATTTATGTTTTTCATCTTGAAAACATACCTGAGAATACATCTACACATGACATGATCCAATTTTGAGAGAGAAAAAACATTTCTTCCTTATGGGGAATCACTATGTGTCCGTGTGAAGCCTGTACATGCAAAAATCACATATTTTTTGTTTAGCCTCATGGGCATGGACATGCACTGTTTCTACCATATACCCAGAATTCTTTTCAAAATCAAGGAAGGAAAAATACTTTGGCCAACCCCCCAACATTCAGGTGCTGTGGATCTTGTTGAATATGTTTGCCCCTTGTTCAGTCTTGTACGACGGATCAGGAATGCTCTGCCCCTTGTGGAGGTATGACCCCTGGATTTGTTGTAGGGTGACTCAACTATGCTTTGTCTCATGTGAGATATGACCTGTGAGTACACCATGTAGGTGAGTGGTTAACTTGGCCATTTTGTTGATTTGGCCAAGTGAGAGGTCATGAGTTCGATCCTGGCACCATGCACATCTTGGTTGGTTTGGAAGCTTCCAAGAAAGAAAGTCCGTTGCTTCTGGGAGGCAACACGGCTGATCAGTCACCTTGGCACAAGGATGCTGATGTGTCAAGCCCACAGCGCAAGTCTCTTGGTGATGTGGCAGGGTCAAGCCACTTCTCAGGAATGTGCTTTTGAGTTCTAGGACTGGACAGACAGCTATAAAAGGACTTGTCTTGCATGCTGATCAATCAACCCTTGCTTGATGCTCTCTTGCGTATTGACAACTTGAGCTCTTCTTGAGATGTAATGCTAAGGCGTTAGTACTCTTGAAGGTGAAGTGTATGCCTGATTAAGTTTGGGGTGCACGACACATACCTGCAAAGGAAGAAGGTGTCAAAACCTTTGTGAGCTTTTCGGTTTCGCAGCTTCTCTGCCGGAGGTGGTTAGCTCAGTAGCTAACAGATATTACTTAGGTTTGAGCACCACCTACATCTTGCTACCGCGGTGCATGAGATGTGAAGTTTAGTCTCCCAAAAAAAGTCACACAACGAAAGCAGCACTTTGGTGAAGTCAAAAGTGATCGGATGTACTACAAAAAATCCTTTGAGTGAACAATGAATGGCCTATCTTCATGAGTTGGCTATGCCATCACACAAACGCACTTTATTTTTTATTGTGTTGATGGAAAGTTGGGGTGTCATTGCATTAAAAAATATTTTTCTCTAAACTTGTGAAACATCAATCTTTGTCAACAGAACCATCGTCCATCCGTTAGCTGTCTTCAAGTTTCAAACAGTCCGATACCTGGGGCCTTTGTAATGCGCACATTGTATGACCGCTGAATTTTGGAGGACATCGCATGGTAATATCCATGAAATGCATGGCCGAGGTTTTGTGTTTACACTCGTCTGTTCCAAACTGCACACCCTTGTGTGACATGGCTTGAGTGCCCACTACTAAGGGGCCCAAACACACCAATTCATTCACCTACCTAATGTGAGTTGCTTGTGTGCAGGTATCCTGATTGATTCAGATTAATGTGCAAAGTTAAGGATGCATTGCAGAATCCGTTTTAGGCTTCATTAAGGTCCTCCTGCTTTGGATCAAACAAGAAGAAACCTTTGATCGGGCTTGTGTAAGTGCCCAGCAGACCACGCAAGTGCACAACACAATCAGTTTCTGTCGGAGCCTTGTATTGGCCACACTCTTTTCTTTTTCATTGGTGGAGCTGTAAAAAAAGTGACTAATCGACCAGTCACGATTTTATTGCAACATCTTTACTGAACGGAATGATTGTTGAAGGGTTACTATGTACGGCAAAATAGTGCGCCCCCTTGATTAAGTCAAACCTCGATGACATCTATTTGTGAATTTTTATCATTTTTCCATCATCCCGTTGACCGCCAATGTATTCTCCATCTACCCAAGCTTTAGCTAAGAAAATCGCTCAAAATGTTTCCAAAATCCCCCTTTGTAACATTCAGGGGTTGTTTGTTTTATGAGGGTTTGACCTCATCCCAGGTGCCGTGGTAGCGTAGCCGGGGAGGTTCCCTGTCAAAAAAGGCAGAGTTTAGCCTCTCAGAATGATTTGGACACTAAAAAAAGTATTGCGGTAAGGTCTGAAGTGACGACATATCCTGTAAGAGGGTACATGTAAAGATTACCCACAAAATTCAAATGAATGTATGCCTTACCCGATGATTGGAAGAATAAGATCAGTTTACCTGGCGTTTGGAAGAATGAGACTACCCTATCCATTGATTTGATAATATTGAAGTGTTACCCACGGACATTGAGAAATAGCAGCACGTTGAAGTTGTATGCAATGAAGCTTCCACATGCTAATGCCAAAAAAACTCTGAACATTTACAAACCCCTCTCTCGAGGGGTTTGTGAATGTTCAAGGGGGGGTTTATGTGTGGTTTGCATGGAGAGTCCAAGACCCCCCATACATTGAAAGGGAACCTGCTAGGCCCCGCTAGTGTGTTGCCCTTCAGGAGCCCATGCAAAACTAAAACCCTAAAACCCCAAATGTAAGTTGGGGTAGGGTTTGACTAGTGTTTGCATGTAAAACTTGGGGGTTTTGTGTGTTGGAAAGAAATGAGAACGAGCGTTTCCTCTTGATCGCAAAAACAGGCATTTATGCTAAATTGCGATCAAGCGATGACCTCTTTGTTTTTTTTTTAACACAAAATCCCCCTAGTTTGATGTAGAATTTCATGTTTTGCACGGCCGGAGCCTGCACAACACATTGAAAACCCTAGATCAAACTAGGGGGTTTGTATGTAGAAGAAGAAAAGAGGTCATCGCTCGATCGCGATTCTCGTGTGGGAGCAATAATCGACATGGCGTACCTCGTTTTGCTCAATCAGCGGTGCTTGTCGCTGATTGAGCATGGTGGAGCGAGTGGGCAGTCTAGTGTTTTTTGCAAACCGCCGGGTGGGGGAGTCCCATTTTTCAAGTGCCGGAAAAAGCGTCCTTTATCCCCTCGCAGATTGGGTAGAAGGGCTATTTGGCCACCTTGTGAAAATAGGACATCAATGGTAGATGATATACTTTTGGACTGACGGACGAGATGCTCACCATGTCCAAATTTCAAGTTTTCATGCCTTCATGTACTTAAATAGGAGCCGGATGCCCAGACCACTTTCAAGTTGGCATTGCATATCTTGTGTCCGACATAAGAAACATGGCGTACTCAAGTTCGGTGTTTTTATTTTAACATTATACGGTGCATTTCCATGTCTACAACTACGCACCCAGACCTAAATTGGACATTTATTCGAGCTCAGAAAAAAACGACCCTAGTGCGCAACGTCAATGATGTTTACCCGTCATGGAATTTTTCTCACAAAAATATCGTACCTGTCTGTTGAATTTCTTGGCGTAGCATCGTTGCCGCCAATGCCACCAAGCCACGCAATTGGTTGTTGGTCAGAAAATGGAAGACTGCTAAAAGGCGCGGTTCAGGGGCCAACGCCAGACTCCTTGTGTCATGCGGCAGCTATCTACTGACTCAAGCGACTGCAGTTGGACGTAAAAAACAAACCGGCTCGTACCGTTTCATAACTGAGTTTGTGATTGTCTGGAGCTACGGCTGGAGAGACATCCCACATGATCATTGTGATCCATGGGGTGTTGACATCCTCCTCTGCCCAAGGTGACAAGCGACAAGGCAGAATCTACCTGGCGCCATGAGAAGGCTAAGTGGGATGCCATACATGACTGTCCACAACCCAGTCGGCACACCATATGCTGGATGATGGATATGCGGGCTCCAACTGGGACTCCCTTGTATGCCACTCATGATTGGCAGCCATGGATGCAGATGCATGCAATCAACATGTCGCGTAGGTAACCCCATGGGATCTCCCCATTTAACCCAATGTCTATTCATGCTATACCCACTTTGGACCATGTGTTACAGAACGTGGTTTTCCTTTGTGTAATTTTTCCAACACCATACCCTAACAGGACCAAATACATTATTTGGAAAAGGGTGAGAAACATAAGTACATTGCACATTCCTAGTAGTAATCACGGGTAGCCGTGCAATTACAATCAACCTACGCATCCATGTAATGCCCTGGTAGCCCACTCACTAGCCATCTCTGGAAAGAGGGTGGTAGTGAAATTATCCAAGCCATCACCTCATAGGCAGGGCACAGGCGACCAACATGAAATCCAGGCATAGGAAGTTCATAAGCCCGGGAAAAGCACGCCTCCTCCATGTCTTGTTCAACAGCATTGTAGAGTATCTCACTGTCATCATAGCCACTGATGGGATCCACTACTACCCCCGTGCATACATCTTAATCTGACACAGTGTCTTCCATCATTTGTCCTTTGTGGCATGGAAAAATGTACATCTTAATGATATCTGCTGGCATTTTGCAAGCCCACAACTTTGCAACCAATTATGTTTCACTGGCTCCAAGTGTAAAACAAGTCACAAATGGGAGCTCACAATGTGCTGGCCAGTCCATGGTAGAGGTTGCTTTGGTGTATTGCTGAAATTAGTCAAAGAGAATGAACAGAATAACAAGCAGCAAGATTTTATACAATGGACTGGACATATAGCATACTTTTTAAACCAAGTTTACTTTGTACAACCATGTGTCAAGTACATGAGAGTAAGCACCTCAAGACACAAAATCTGACCCCATAGACTACGTCATGAGCTTGGTACATGATGCTTCTTACTGAACTCAGCCATGTGTTATCTGGCCCGCCTTCTCTCCTCACAGCCTTCATGCTTCACAGTCTCCTGTGGCCTTAGTTATACATGGCCTCCTGCTCTGTCTTCTGTTGCCCTCCTCCCTTCTCCTACACACCATGAAACAACCACATGAAAATCTGTTAGTGAATGCATTAGACAACATATGACTGTATTACATGGAGAAAGGAAAGCAATGAATGTACCCGTCAGACACCGGCATTGCCCTCCTTGTCGTAGTTGTCCTCTAGAAAATCATCCAAGCAGCCATATGACATGCCCTCAGTGGCCTGCGCCTGGTGGGTGTAGTCAAGGTCTTGTTGTCTGTGCCAAATTTTGTCCTCTTCACTGATCCACCGGTATTGTTCTTCCTCCTCTGGCTCAGAGTCTTCGTCTAGGTTGAAGCGTTCAGGGTTGTTAACTTCCACCTCCCCTAAGTCATACATTGGAAACTGATCATAGTCCTGCTTATGATGATCGTCGTCATAGATGTTGACTTTGCTGCTTGGTGTGTTGCCATGCTGCGGATCCAAACCAGCTGTGTCTGCTGTAATTGAAGTGTCTGTAGGTTCTTCTTTTGTTGCTGCTGGAACTGCTGCAGCAGCCTCAGCCGCCAAAGCTTTTGTTTGAGTGCTAGTTGAGGGTATGAAGCTACCTCATAGCAACGTTCTGTGTAAAAGAGTACATTTCATTCAAGACAACGTGATAGATGGTGCTTGGAAAGGTGGAGAGACGGCAAAGAAACACATAGAAATGAAAGATTTACTTAAACAATAAGTGAGAGAAAGGGATATCCCCTCCACCCTCGGCCAGGTCAGTGTTTGTCCGAACTGTGCAAAGCCTAACCTATGACAAAGTGCAGGAAATGATCTATGAGCTACCAAACAGGAACCAGACATATCCCGGCAATAGTGCGGGGCACTTATGTGACCAAATGACAAATTATAAGAAGCAACGGAAGCAGAAAAATGAGCTTTACAGTACTAAGCTAACAAAGAGCAGAAGCGATGGTGCCAAAAATTTGGCCCTCGTGAACTGGCCAGTGTTCTCGGTGGCCAGTTCAAGAGGGCCAATTTTTTGGCACCGAAGACACCGGAGAAACCTCCTGTGTGCCCAAAGGGATGTGCTAGATGAGGTCGATGAAGGCAGCCGGAGACCACTATAGCCTGCCTGCATATGATTAGCGTCAAGTCCAGAGGTCACCAGGACTGACATAACAGCACTTCCCGAGGAGCTGTAGACACTAGATGCCATAACCGCACAAGGGACACGGACAAGCCACAACGAGCCACAAGCAAAAACAGTAGCCATAGCACTGCAAGAACGAACAACATGGGGGAGCACTGAGGTGATAGATCAAGGTGAGACAGAGACACATCAACCGGGATCGGCACAGAGAGAATGGAGACCAACAGCATTCATAGCCACCTTGAACTTCCCACTACAGAGGGCCTTGGTGAGAAAGTCAGCACAATGCTCACCGGTGTCAGCTCCAATGAAGCGCACATCACCACACACAATGCATTTGCAGAAGAATTGATTTTCGAAGTGGATGTGTGTTGAACGAATGTGATACATGCAATTGTGCTCAGCGATGCCGTGAGTGCTTTCATTGTCGTAGCAAAGAGTAATTCAGCGAATTACTCTTTGCTACGACACACCTGCACCCAAAGCGACATACTCAGCCTCACTCAAGTTGCACACCAGACAACCTTGCTTTCTGCTCTCCCAAGAACATGCGGTGCCACCGAGGAGGAAGATACAACCGGACTGGCTACGCGCATCATGTTCCTGGGCCCAATCATTGTCTGTGTATCCATCAACGACAACAGAGGTCTATGCATGAAAAGACAAGCCGAGACGGGGTGTGGACATGAGGTAGCAGGCAAAACGCAACGCTGCCTTGAGATGGGTGACGCGAGCACTTGGAGAACTGGGACAAGAAGTTGACCGTAAATTCAATGTCAGCATGTGTGGTAGTGCCAAGAAAAATCAGAGAGCCGATGAATTGGAGGTAGGTTGTAACGTCTAATAGCTCCCCCAACCACACAAAGTCAACAATCTTCAAAAGTCTCTATCCAGTAGGCATCATGGGCGTAGATACATGGGTAACATGAGCCAGGAGGTTAGCGAACCACTCCCCCTGAGTACGGACGTACCTGACCTCATGCACTGTGAGCACCCGACGCTCACGGTCACTCTCAATATCCATGCCCAGGAAGACCCGGGCAGGGCTGAGATCCTTCATCTTGTACGCAGACTGGAGGATGTCCTTCATAGCGTTAACAATCCTGTGGATCCGACGAGGCGATGAGGAGATCGTCCACATAGACAAGGATGACAATGAACGGTGCCGTAGAGTCACTGATAAAGAGAGCATGATCAATTATATTGTGACGGTAGCCACCGCACTCAAGGGTGGTAGAAATCTGTAGGTTCTAGCAACAAAGCGACTGCGTTAATCCGTATACTGCCTTATGGAGGTGCCAGACAAAGTCAGTACCATTTTCAAAGCCAGGATGCTGAGGGAGGTAAATCTCCTCATCGAGATGTCCGTACAAGAATGCGTTGTTGATGTCCATTTGGTGTAGTTCCCATTCATACCAGGCTACCTGGCTCAATAGTGCCTTGGCTGTGGTGTACTTCTCCACAGAGGAAAATGTGGCATCGTATTTGACGCCATCCATTTGAGAAAAGCCCTTGGCAGTGAGACCAACCTTGTAGCGCTCAACCGTGCCGTTGGGTTTACGCTTGCGCATGAACACCCAACGTGCACCAATGGTTTTTTGACCAGGTGGGAGATCAACCAAGTCGTAAACGCCATGCTCTGTGATTGTATTCAGCTCCTCATGCATAGCCTCCTCACAGAGAGACACATTTGGGGCGGAACGGGCCTGGCGGACGGTGTCTGGATCAGGTGAGAGACTCGCATCCCCACGAGAAGTGAGTGTGGTGGCAACGGAGGTGTGAGGCACAACAGGGCTAGACAAAGCATCAGTGATAGCACAGAATAACTCAACCAGGATCATGGAGTAGCCGACAGTCGAGCTGGACTGGTCAATGACTGCTGCCTGCCCAAGCGCATCCAGGCCAGTGGAAAGAGCCGGCAGGTCTGTAGAAGGGAAAAAGTCCGGGCCAGACAGATGAGCGGATGCAGAAAGACTGGCAGAGGGGACAGAGGGAGAGGAGGAGTGCAAAGGACACAGGCGACCACTTGGAGTTCGACTACATGGGGTAGGGACGAACGAGAGTGGAAGAGCAATGGGGTCCGCTGCAGAAGGAACCAACAATGGATCAGAGTGGATGAAAGCGGCGCCAGATGATGGAGGCAACGACGCAGGTGAGGACATAGGAGATGATGCTGGCAATGAAGAAGAGACAGCGCCAGGTGATGTCACGGGTAGTGTCGCAAGCGTAGATAAGGAGGAAGAGGTGTATGCAGGCACAGGCAAAGAGGCAAGCGGCAATGTGGGCGCCGAGGATGCAGGCAGCGACATAGGGAGAGACATATATATGGACGTCAGGATGGACGCCGGCTGGGGCATAGGTGAGATTGGAGGCACATAGGAGTGCGGAGAGCCACTCGAAGGCCAGCCGGTCCAAGAGAGGCAGGCAACACACGAGACTGGGCCAAGAGAGGGGACGCGGTGGACAATGTCACAACTGAACTTGCTGTAAAAGAAGAGAGCCTCACGTAACTGAATGACACGATGACTCTTAGGATCCCAGAAATGCCATGCCTTGGACTGTGATGAGACACCAATGAACGGGCATGGACATCCGCGTAGGGAGAGCTTCTCCTCGCGCTGGTCCTTAGGGAGCCAGACACCAGCAACGCGCCACCAAACCCACGTAAGGTGCAATTCAGCACGGTGTTGGTACCGGCGTTTGTATGGAGTGATGTGATGTGGAAGGGGCCCACGAGGAACCCAGTTCCACACCCAAGTCATGTACTTAATGGCCTCATAAACTAAGGCTCTAGACAGGCCAGACTCAACCAGCATGGTGCGAACCCCATCCGCAAGAGTGTGCTTCTCGTGCTCAGAAACGGCATTTTGCTGAGGGGTATAGGGTGTGGATGTCAAACTGGACACCGACCGATGACAGAAAATGCAGGTTGGGTCCCATGAACTCACCACCAATCAGATTGGAACAAAAAGCCTATGGCTTGCGCTGGCAGGCACGCACTGCCTGGACAAGCCAGGAATCGATCGTGGGATCAACATCACTCTTGAGACGGAGGGGAAAGATCTAAGGGAAGCAGGAAAATTTGTGAGTCAGATAGAGGATGCAACGACTGCCACCAAGGAACTTAACTGGGAATGGTCCCATGACATCAGCATGGACACGAGCAAGAGGCTCATGGGTGCAAGCCATGGACATTGGGAAAGGGGAGCGATGCATTTTTCCTTACACACAATTCATGCAGTCAGTGGTGCATGGAGCTGAGAAGGTAGTAGCATCTTGACCGGTGGCAGGCTGGTGGCGCAACAGGCTGTGAAACACAACAGTGCTCACATTGAAAAGGCAACGATAAAGCATGCCAGTATGCCTAGCAGACAACGTAGGAGCAAAATGGGTGTGAGCAGCAGGAGCGAAGGACATGCTAGGTGCAAACAGAGGCACATGATATAGCTTATCACAGTGAAGGCAACGAAGCACAATACGTCCAGAGGATTGCAACAAAACAGTACCAACGCCACAAGAAGTGACAAAGTCCATAACCTGATTGTCCAGGATAGTGACTGACAACAGGCTCACATCAAGAGCAAGAACATACAACACATTGGGCAGGAAGATGTCACTAGAGGGACCAAAGAATAGTATGACACCAACGCCATGGATGGGTAGCATCTGTCCTAAATCAGTACGGACAAAGTGGACATCCCCGACAGGCCCAACGAATCAAACACGACACACGCTGTTGTCATGTGGTGAATGACTCCAGAATCAAGAATCCAGAAACCATGAGAAACACGAACAGGGGACGAGACATGACATGCAGCGACATGACCTAAAGTGGTAGCAGATGACGGAGCACGGCCTAGACAATGGGCCAAAAGACGGGGACACGTAGCATGCTGCCACTCCTCAATCCATGCATCCCCTACGCTCGGACTACCCAACGACGCTCCTCGAAGGGATCCGCCTGACTCACAATGGTGACCCCAGGAGGCGACTGCCAAAGTCACACCAGAGGAGACATTGAGTGGTCGCGACTGTGAGGGCACGGAGTGAGAGGCTGAGTAAGATGGGATGGCTGACCCGGAGGAGCCTGAGATGAATGGTAGAGAAGGAGTCGGTGCGGCAGTGAAAAAGACGTAGCCAGCTACTGTGGGGGCATGTAGAAGGCAGACGGCGGTCCATAAGTGGTGGGATAAGAGTGGGGCGGGCCCCAGTGCCACCCAGGTGGCGGCACCACTGTTGCAGCCATGCCGAAAGCTGGACAGTGGCAAATGAGGGAATGGTCTCCCATGGTGCGGGTAAGACCCACGCACCGTGGTTTCCACCGTGAGGAGGAGGGGGTCTCCTTCAATACTTGGGGAAGATCCCCAAACATTGGGGTCTTGACCAGAGAATGGAAGAGAGGAAAAATAGAAAAAACTCAAGAATAAAGATGAGTTCAGAGAGTCTCTCACAGAAGGTGGTCTCCCGAGACAGTGGGACAAACCTCCATATGTCTGGGTCTCAACCAATACTTTGAAGGAAACAAAGAAAGGTCCAAGAAGGAAAGAAAAAAAAGGGATAAGAGAACAAAGCAAAAAAAAGAAGAGAGACTAGTGGCATTGGCTGCACACAGGCGTGCATCGGGGTTACGTAGCAATACACTGAGGCCGGGTTCAAACATGTGCTCTGCCTTGGAAACGATTTTCGCTTGACCTTCCCCTCCTGTCCGAGGAGAAGTCATCGGTCGTTTCACGTGCTTGCTTGCGATGTCCGGTATCTGTTTCGTAGAAAACCATAGTTGCTGCGCGAAGTTTGTCTGGTTAGCGCGTTTTTCTCGGACTGGGAGTCGCTTCCGCAGGATAAAATAGTGCATAGAGACAGCCTATCGTGAGGAAGCGACGGAAGTGCAGAAAATAATATCTGGAAAATACGCGATGAGCTGTTGTTGGACAGAAACGCCGACCACAGACAGAAGTGCCCTCGCGGAAGTCTTTGTGCAGCGGATTTTCTGACGTCAGTGAAGATTATTGGCTACCGAACCGATTGCATAGGGTTACTACGTAACCCCAAAAATGGAGTCAAGGGGACGGGTTCGCCAAAAGGGGTTGCTGACGAGGTGGGCCTTGGTGCAGCCTCGCCCTTGTTCTTTCTTTTGTTTCCATCGGCAGAGCTGCTCCCACCGATGATTGCATTCCTCGTCAGCTGGCAGGCTTCCGGCTGCCAAGCTCGCTGATGGACGAACTCGTCGACTGACGAGCTTGCAGTGGGGAAGCTACCAAGCAACATCCCGACAGCAAGAAACAAGCAGTAGATTGCTTCTGCCTATGTGGCATGCGGCTGCCGGATGCCGCCGCTGTTTTGCCTGGCCAGTGCGACGTCAATGATGCCACTGCTACTGCTGCCGCTTCTGCTTATGCTACAGCTTCCGATGCTAACCTGGCTGTGACTGTTGCTGCTGCGAAGCTCCTGCGGCTGCTACTACGGCTGCTCCAATGCTTGTTGCTGACTAAGCTGCCACTGCTGCTGCTAATGCTGATGCTGCTGCTGCTGCTACAGCTGCCGCCGTAGCAGCTACAACTGCTGCTGCTGCTCCTTTTTTAGCTACTGCTGTTGCCAAGCCTGTGGCTGCTGTTGCCGAGGCTGTGGCTGCTGTTGCTGTGGCGACCTGAGACGCCACTGCCGTGCTTGTTGCTGCTTCTGCAATGCACGGCTGCCAAATGCGGCCATTGCTGTTGCTACAGCCAATGCGGCTGGCTTGGCAACTACTGCTACTGCTGTGTAGCTGCTGTTGTAGCTGCTCTTGCAGCTACTGCTGCGGTTAATCGTGTAGCTGCTGCCGTTGCCAAGGCTACAGGTGTTGCTACGGTGGCCTAAGACGCCGTCACTCGTGCTGTACGTCACCGCCAAGATGGCCACCGCGACGATGGAAACTGTCGAAAAACTTTTGGCAGCATTCTGCCACCGGCACTGCCGGAGGATAATGTGACTTGAGCCCTCAGTTCAGGGCCTCCATGTTGCCAAGACATGTATGCCCCACTGAGCACAGCCCAGCCCGGCCTAGAGGTCTCTGCTGCTGCTAATGCGCGATGTATGGTGGAGCACGAGGATGGTCGTCTCTCAACTGCTCTGATACCATGAGGGAATGGAGACACCTCGTGAAAAACGTTGTGTGGAATGGTACGTTGCATAGAACACAACGGGACAGTCGGTGCTTGGAAAGGTGGAGAGACGGCAAAGAAACGGTTAGAAATATAAGAGTTAGTTAAACAATGACTACGAGAAAGGGATATCCCATCTACCCTCAGTCAGGCCAGCGTACATGCAAACTACACAGCGGTTAACCTATGGTAATGTCCAGGAAAAAATCTATGAGCTACCAGACAGGAACCGGAAAGATCCTGACAGTAGCGCAGGGCACTCGGGTGGCCGAATGACAAACCAAAAGAAGTAGCATAACAATAATGAAAAAAAGCTCTGCTGTACTAAGCTAACAAAGAGGAGAAGAGACAGTGCAAAAAAAATGGCCCTCGTGAACTGGCCACCGAGAGAACTCATGTGTGCACATAGGGATGTGCAAGATGCAGAAGAGACCACGAAGGTAGCTGGTGCCCACTGTAGCTTGCCTGCATATGACTTGCGTCATGTCCAGAGGTCACCAAGACTGACATAACAACACCAGTCGTGGGCCAACGCCCAGCATATGCCTCCGTGTGCACAGCTACTTCCGCTCGCTCCTGTTGCCTCTGCAATGCAGCTTTTGCTACTGCCGTTCCTGGTGCCACGGTTGCTGGGGTAGTAGACTTTCTGATAGTGTAGCCCCTCAGGCCAAAACGGCAGGAGATGTTGTTGACTTGGCATCATTTTTTGTGGTCCTTCCGCCTACTCTGTGGCTTTCCTCGCCAACTGACCCCTTCCAACAACTTTAGTGTGGCTGGGTCGACACTTAACATCATGATGTTGTAGGCGCGACCGAACGCCATCTTTGTCAGCCTGACAATGCACAGCGGCTGCGACGATTGCCCCCCTCCGAGTAGCCCTGTACAAGAATGCATGCACGGCTGCATCCAAATGACCCCTTCCAGGCCTCTCACATACACAAACGCTGTGCAATGTCCATGTGGCAAAGATGGTTAGCGGTTCGGCGCGCCGTTGCAGCCCATCCTCTGTGACGTCATACTTGTTGCTAAGAATGGGTGCATTCAGCAGCCAAACCTCTAGCTTTGGGGCCAAGGCGTCCTTGCACGCCCTTGCCGGTTGCTTTCTTCACCACCGCCTTGAGGCTTGTGACATCCCCACAGGGGTTCTTTTGAATAGTGGCCGCATTCTGCCTTCAGACCCACTTCAATGTCTTTGCGAGATCTCCCCGGCCGTTCCAAGCACCTAGCACACGGTAATGGTTGTCCTTCCACTCAGACACCTTCACCGATCCACTTACGCATGTGGATGCACAAAATCCAGAGGCATTCCTTGTCCTTGAACTGGGCACATCGGGCTGTGAACCTTATTGGCTCTCTCCGCAACCAATAGGTGGTCATGTGGTTCTTGATTATGTACTCATCTCTGACCCGACGGCACTCGACCATTTCGGCAAGCTCCATCCTGACAGGGAAGTGGCCATCAACCTTGGTGTGTTTTAGGGCTTCTTTATCGGCCGCATCGTTGGAGGACACTGCAAAAAAAACAAACCAAAGGATATCATTGTGAAACAACAAGCACCACGGACAGAGTACACACTATTATGAGCAGCATGAGCTAACGCAGGGTCATTTACCTTGTAGCGGATCGTCCCTAGAGTGACCTAGTCGGAGCTTAGGGACGACAGGATTCTCTAGCAACGAGAGGATGATACGACTTTGATGTCCAACTTCTCATAAAAAATGAGGCGACAGGCAGGGTAGGGGGGGAAGAGACACCTGGCTCATCCAAATCAGGGAATGATCGCGATGGAGGAGGAGACCCAAGAGTGCGGTCATCATACTGCCCATGTCCCTGCCTATGGGACGAAGACCACCACAGTTGTGCGGTCATATTGACGGAACATGGGTACAAAGAGGGAAAATGATGAGTTTAAACAAGGGACACCCACTCAGCCGCTCACCAAGGTGAAGGTCCGCCTCAGCCATACTCCTAGGCACCGTGTGATGAGCCTCGCCAGGTGCGTGAGTGACAAGGGCTGTGCCGTGGCGTTCAATGCTATGTCAAACTCTCTTTAACTGAGAGAAGGGAAGAGGGGGTGGGGGGGGGGGTGATTCCCCCAATTTTGCCGCACACTGTGCTCCTTCCGCGCTTTCTGATTCCGCGTCTGGTCTGCTCCGCGACTCTGCCGTTCCGCGGTTCTGTGCAGCACCCGCTTGCCGCTCCTCCGCGATCTCTCCTGGTCTTCCGCGGATGCTTCACACCCTCTGGGTCCCGCTCGTGGGTAGTGCTCCGCGGCTCGCTCCCTGCCGACACGAGAGTCTGCCACCTCGTGGCCTCTGACTCCTAGGCCCGCGGAACCCCGGTCCGTGGCCGTGCGCAAGGCCGCGAAGTCGCCGGCAGCACCCTTCACCTTGCGTTCCCTGGTGATGACAGCACTCAGCGGAATCCTTTGTTGTACTCAGGAGTGGGGTGGATTGAGCAGTATGCTCCGCGCACACTCGGAGGAGAAGTATTCGTCCTCCGCGGAATACCTCCGCGGAGGGCACTGTTACAGCTCCTTAAACAGCTGCGGATCTCAGAAGGGAAACGGGAGTGTGAACCAGACTAACACTTGCGCAGATTAGTGAGACAGAAGGTGGCAATCTGATTCTCAACAAGTCAGGACTTTTTAGGCTCATAGGTGGAAACCAGGCTTGTATTAACTCGAATTGCACAAGATCAGACAAAGGGTTAGTCTCTCTTTCTCTCCGCTACATTACTGCTTTGTATTCACCACACCTAGCTCCCTAAGTCTTCTCCTACCACACTCTTTCCTCTACTGTGGACTCCGCGCGGTGCGCTACGCGCACCACGGGTCTCGTCCTCACACACACATACCAGACCACTTCCACACTTCCCTGCTCTACTGCTTGCTTCTTCCTCTACTCCGCGGCTTGGGTGCGCGCGGTGTTGTGTTCTTCCTTGAATCTTCGTCCTTGCGCGGTGCGTCCTCCCGGTTCTCCTCCTTGATTGCCGCTGCCTACCCTGAGCCCTCATTGGTCGGGCTCCTTCCTGAAATCCGGTTCTGCCGACGTGTGTCTTTGCACGTCCGACGCTCCCGCTTCTCCGCGGCTCGGTACATGTTCTCTTTCCACCGCGGATTCTCACCCTGCTGTCCCGCCCCTTCTTGGCTCCCCGCGGCCGTTGCTTCCAATAGCCGTAGAAAGGTCACCGTTGGTTCCTGCTTCCTGGCGGCAACTTTCCCGCCTCCTTCCCGCTGCTGGATTCCGCGCCACCCCACGCTCTACCACAATCTTATTACAGGAGCCAGCATGCTTTGCGCGCTCCCTGGTGCTCCGCGGCCATTGCTTCCTTCTCCTCCGCGGATCCCTGACCGCGGCCGCTCCTTTCCGCGGGCTTGCGGGTCGCGGCGATTTCCTTCCGCGGACCCCTCTTCTCCTCAGCGGAGATGCGGTGAATCTCCGCCTGACACTGATGCCCCCAACCCCCCCTTTTCAAGACTCTGTCCCAGAGTCTCCTTAGCGCAACAGGCGTGTGAACTTTCCTTGGGGACCCGACCGCTGCCGTCGCTGGCAAGGGCGGCAGTACGTCTCCACCTCTTCGCCCTCCCGCTGAAATCTCGCGGATCACTCCTGATGTACATACAGCTGGCACCCTTCGCACCTGGCTCCTGCAGTGATGTCCTCCGCACCCAGTCTCCTTTTGCAGGTGGCGCAATGCGGAGTCCGCTCATACGTCCTGCAACTGGTGCAGCAGTACACCATCTACCCTTCGTCATTCCTTCCCACCTCTGTGGCACACTGCGCGTGAGCCCACCCTCCGCAGTGCTCACAGTGACATGCCATCCCTGTGACGATCCCCATGCATCCGTCTCCGCAGCAATGCAGCCCGGAGTTTTCCACACCCCACTCTTCCTTTCTGGGCCGAGCCAAGCATGGGTGGCATGTCCACACTCCTTCCTTGCCCCTCTTGCCGCATTTCTGGTGGCACATCTTCAGGCACATGCCACATCCCTTGCCAAACTCCGCCATCCCTTCCCGGCAGGCGGCGCATGCAGGTTCTCGGGTCTCCGCGATGAAGCTGAGGTAGCATTCTGTCTCAAGGAGCTCATTGCCCACGCATTGGTGACATTGGCCCTTCCAGGCAGAGTTGCCCGCTACCAGACATTCGCGGTGCGCGGATCTCATGCAAACTGCACACCTTTCCCCGTCCTGCACCGTCTTTAGGCATGTGGGGCATGCCGCGGATTGGTGCCCTTCCATTCCCGGTCCCTCCTCTTCCTCCGATTCTTCCTCTTCCTCTTCCTCATTGAACCGAGGTGCCTTGCGAACACCTCGTTGCTTATCGATTTCCTCCCTGCACCTCCTGCACACCGCAGCCCCACTTCGCCCTCCGCGCTCATCACGAGGTGGTGCTAGGCAGCCAGTGCAGATCTTACGGAGGCATCCGCCACAGTCCTGCACCGTCACTCCCCACCACTGGCCGCATTGAGCGCATTTCTTCTCTTCTAGTTCCTTCCTTCTTCTTTCTTCTGCCGCGACCCGTCCCTCTGCCTGCCACTGCCTCATCGTGGCCCCAAAAACGGTGCGCGGACCTCTTTTTCGCTCTGGGGGCCCTTCTTCCTCCTCTTCCTCCTCCTTCTCCTCCTCTGGGTCCCACCTTCCGCGAGGTGGTGCTCCCCCAGCGCCGGGTCCTGCTCCCTCTTCCTCATCCTGTTTCTTCGCGGCCTCCTCCTCAGCGGCATCCTTCAGGCATCGCAGGCAGGTGCGATTTCGTCCGATGCAAGTCTTGGAAGTTCCACCAGCATACTGGTGTGTAGGATTCCCGCACACCCGGCAGACCACCTTTAGGAGTAGCTCAGCAGGGAGGTCTTCTTCGCACCAAACACACAAGCCAGTGTAGTCAGCCAGGGCCTTAGGGCTCATCGGCACCTTGGTCCGCGGTGGTGCTTTCTGGGGTTGCTGCTGGGCTACCCCCGCGGAGGCTTGCTGGGGTCCGCGCCTTCCCTCATCCTCTTCTCCTTTCCTTCGATCATGCTGCTCCCTCTGTTCCTGCCGCCTTTCCTACTGCTGCTCCTGCTGCTGTCCCCGCTGCGGCCGCTCTCGCCGTTGTTCTTTCCTTATTTCTTCCACAGCCAGTTCGCGGACATCGGATTCCTCCTCCTCAATCTCCTCTGGTTCCTGGCTCCACTCCTGATCTTGCTGCGACACCTGTCTTTCACAGACGTCCAGCACCTCCTCCGCTCTCCAACCCCGCGAACCTTTCCGCTGTCCCAGGGGCGGCAGGCGACCTCCCGTCCCGGGGATGTGCGTTTGCCATGCGGGTGGCAGCAGCACAAACTCCGTGGCCGGATAACTGCGGTCGCTGAATCCTTCAGGTCCTTCCAGCCACACCTGCCCCGCTTCAACGCTAGCCACGCGGTACACTTCCCGCGGTTCCCCTGCCTCTCGCCACGCACTGGGGAAGGGGCGGAGATACACCAAGTGGCCCTCCTTGATGGGCCCATGGTTCAGCTGTCAGTTGGCCGCATCGCATCCGCGCCGGGCTGCAACGGAGCCCCTCAACCGCGCCTCTGCCCGCATGGCCTTGGTCCTTTCACAGCGCTCGCGGAACCATTCCGC